>CAJQUN010000893.1:0-153853 GCA_907163345.1 Haberlea rhodopensis
AAGATTTCTTTTACCTTTTGGCCTCAAACACATCGAAACAGATGGGAAGAAAGGTTGTCCAGCCAAGCTGAGACACTTCCGCAGACAGTGAACAGACAAAGAAACCAGCTTTAACGCAGAGCCAAACACAATAGCCAGAACATAAAATCTCACACTCCCAAATCACCCTTTTTCACCTCCAACCGGGAGTTTGTATAGTCCAACCACAAAGAACACAAATCTGATATAGGAAATAATTCACACAGAAGAAGGAAGGAAAGATTAAGAACAAGAATCTGGGACTCTTGTTTAACCTCCTTTCATTCAAAATTAAAGACTATTTACATACTTGAAAGCAACGATGCTAAACCCACTAACCCACTAAACTACTAAGCTGGAAAATAGAACAAGAAGGAATACAACCCATAATTAAGAAAGAAAAAACTAACTAAAAATCTAAAGTGACTAAATCTTTCACGTTCAACTTCCTAGCCATTATGTTTAGCTGCATGACTTCGTGAATAATGGTGGCTTCGTGAGGAATGGCACATATCAAAATCTCAAGGAGGACGATACAGTGGACGAGACTAGACTAGAGTAGGTAAAATTTTAATCTTTTTACGCAAATCTCAGTTACCGAGGAAATGTAAACAAATCAAAATGATTTGCACTATAAATAGTTCTTGCGTGACTTTTAGGCCGTATTTTTAAAATCGAACTGGACATAAAATCAATGGTCTTACTGATCCTAGGTTTGATCAGTTCGATCGATTGAACCAGATTCGACCGATGATACGTCAGTATTATGTATTAAAAAATTATAATCACCAACATAACATATCAAACTTAAAAATTAGATCAAACCAAATATCCAACATAACAAAAAAAATAAACATCTCAATATATAATAAACAATGCAAAAAAAAAAAATATCTCAAACTTATAAAAAAAATATTTAAAAATTATGAAATGATTCAAATCTTTTACAATTTACGTAAAACTAAGCATGTTTATATTATACACATGACACATTTATAAAATTATATGGATTTGACAAATATAAAAATATTATTTTGTAATTATTTCAATGACAACAAATTATATATAATATATTTTTGTTCTAAAAAAAATTGATTATAAATTAAGAAAAAATTTAAAAATAATTTTTTTGAAAAAGAGAAATTGAAGGAACCGGCTGGTTCAACTATCGACCCGGTTCACTGTTGAACCGGTTTTTATCGATTTATTTCGGTTTCCACCGGTTTTTTAGCAGGGTGATTTTATATAGTCAATCGGATCGGATCAAACATCGGTTAGCGATTAAACCGATTGAACTGGCCGATTCAGTTCGATTTTGGAAACACTGCTTTTAGGTTCCTTGGGATAAAATCTTTAAAATGATGCTTTTTTAATATATAAAATAGAAATATATATGAATGTTTTAAAATTATTGTAGTTTTCAAATTTTTAGTGTTGAAAATTAAGTTTTCAAATTCATTGTCAGCAAAATATTGTTCCAAACTCCCGAATATATATTATTAAGTTTTATCCACTCTCTAAGTTGTTCTAAAGACACAAATATTATCTCTCTCTTTATATTATATATTATATTTCTTCCAACAACAGTGAGTCTTCATTTTCGTAGCCGTTTCTTGAAATTTTGCAATGTCAAGATATCAAGTTGCTTTTATCCTAAGGAAGTGAGATGATTTATTGTACATGCATGGAGTTCAAGTGGAAGCAATGTTAGATAAGACTGTTGTGCTATGTCTACTGTGTTTATGATCCTCTTGATCTGCATTTACGGAAGACATTTTGCTGCTTCGTAAGGACCGTAGATCATCATCTCTATGCAATGAATACTTGTGCACATGGACGGATCTACACTATGGGCTCGGGTGGGCTTCAGCCCCCCAAACCCATCCTAGAATATATATATATATATATATATATATATATATATATTATATATATATATATATAATAAATATAAGCAGTTTGGTACATTGGGCACGCCCTCATATAGACTGGCAGGAGTTCGAATCTCCATCTATAACGCCTAAAATTTTTAGGATTTTATCATTTTATAATATTTTATGTGGTATTTATTTGCCAAAAAAATATTTGGTTTTAAAAATTATCAAAGTAAAAATAATTTCATACTTATTATTCCATTTTCTGGTCTTTTTTTAACATACATTTTTTTTATCTTTTTAAATATACTTTTTTTTGAAATATGTTGATATACATTATTTTAATAAAAGTATTTTTTTAACAATTTTTTTATTATTATAAAACTTTTCTATTTTTTTGTTTTTTGTTTTAAGTGGCATGAGGCCATTTATTTTATTACAATAAAATTAAAAGCATATATATGTGACTAAACCAAAACCTACATATACTTTAAAACATAAGAAGGTGCTAAAAGCACTACAATCCTAGAGATCAAAATACAACCCAACTAAAAATTCAAACACTAATCTTATGGCTAATATGATCCATTTATTCCACTTTCTTATACGCAAGTTCTTTTTTGTCGCAAGTTATACGACTTTATGTTGTTGGTTGGGAGTGCTCTGGATATCATCTCTTGTTCCATCAACTCGACATCATACAATAATTCTTCATTTAGGACCATATTTCAATAATCCTTTTCAATCCATTCAGTCATTGGGAAAAGGATTTCATCATCGTCATTAACCAAATTTGCCCATGGTTTAGAAGGTGAAGATTCATCCTTAGATTTTCTAGATTCCCCTTTAAAAAAGGCCAGAAATTTTATTGTTTAAAAAACCTGACTTCATCAAAGGGTTCTTGGTGATATTTTTCGACTTATATGGAGGATTAGATGAAATCGAATTTGCAACATGGTTGATCCTCGAACTGTTCAGCTTATTTTGTCTGTCCCCAAGTATCAAACCCAAGCTGTCTGATGAAGTTGAAGGCAAGCCTGGAGAGAAAAATTTGCTGCCCAAGGCAAGACCCAGCCAACCCGAACCATTAGTGTATTTTGGAGACGTTGGATCATCTTCGTTTTCATCACTAATTTGAAATCTAATTTTATCAGATTTTTTTTAGGGAAAAAGGAATGGAATGAAGAGCTGCGAGATAATTTTGGATCCTCATTTGGAAATGGAAGTTGATCATTAGACAAAGCAAGAGATTTGTAAAATTGAATATTTTGTCTAATTTGCGAATTTGTCTCCCTCAAGTTTTCGAGATCGAGATACCAGGATTAAATGATGCCTGGGTTCTAAATCTTCTAACAAAACAGCATGGGCACTTGCCTCCTTGATCGAGAAGTTATCCACTGTGTCTGTTACCCGAGGACAACCTTCACCCGGTTTGGAGCAAACTGGTTCCTCAACACCTTCCTCAGTACCATCTACCGTGACACCATGTGCATCTCCAGACATCATCTTAACGCCGACGAAGTCGCTGGAAGTATCACCATCATCCCCAATCTTAAGCATTTTCTTCAACTCATCATTAATAAGTCTAGTTGGGGTGATAGAACAAACTCTTGGGAGATTTTCGTATTCATTGTATATATTAAATTGAAATGAGAGTTTAAATGAATTATGAAGTGTTTCTATAAAAGAGTGAGAATGAAGTGGTGAATGAAATTTATGGATGTATAGAAAGATGTTATTAAATAATAGATAACGATTATAAGACTAAATGCTTAACTGTTAAATCATTAAATAATGAATATTTGTCGTGATTTAATAGCAGTTGACTGTTAATATTTTGCCTCATAAAAGTACAAGATAGAAGCAGTTCTCAGAACAGTACAACAGAGAAAGGTACAAGACAGAAAAGTTTTTACACTGTAACCAAGATTGAAGACTGCAGAATAAGAGTTGCATACTTTCGAAAATTGA
The DNA here is from genome assembly GCA_907163345.1 of Haberlea rhodopensis. NCBI lineage: Eukaryota > Viridiplantae > Streptophyta > Magnoliopsida > Lamiales > Gesneriaceae > Haberlea > Haberlea rhodopensis. Next base: position 3,864 of record CAJQUN010000893.1, read on the forward strand.
AGTTGACACATTTTCAGAAATATTAACATCCGGAAAACTTTTATATAATGATGCATCTTAGGACTCAAACTAACATGTGAGATACATTTGAAAAGCATCCACGAATTGAGCAGACAAGTTTAAGCAAAAGAGATTTCGAGCTACTCACACTTCAAAGTATTGTAAAATAATTTATCTGATCTTTAGGATCAAGAGTGCTTGTTAATTCACTCTGTCCTTTGTAACTGGGTGTAGATAGAATAGTGAATCTTATTGTAACTTTTGATAGTTTGTATCCGAACAGATTGAGAAGTTAAGATATTGCTAGGAGTTTCAGTCTTGTAATGAAATCCAGATGAATCGAGATTTACAAGAGGATTTAAATGTCTATGAGCTCGATTTCATACTGGGTTAACAGTTGAAATCAAATTCTCAACATGATGAGCTTTGCAGACTACTTTTTAAAATATTTGACGAAGTGTGGAATCAATCTGCTCAACTTAGAGAAGCCGATCTGATGGCTAAACAATAAATAAATGTGATAAGCAAATAGAAAAGATTTGTTTCTGGAAGTTTGAAGACAATTCTGCCTACGTCTCCCCTTCTTCTTATTCAAGAAGGATTTCACTAGAAGACTTTGAACTATACATTGATCTTGTGCAATCCCGATTCAACTGAATTTCACCGGTTGATTAAAACTCCTAGCAACACCTTAACTTTCAGATACAAATTACAAATAAATTCACACTTCTATCTAAGCTCAAATACAAATGATAAAGTGTAAATCAAGCACTATTGATAGTAAATATTAGATAAGCTATGGTGTGCTTTGAAAGTGAGAGCAGAGTTCGAAAATTCTCTTGCTTAAAGACTTGTCTGCTTGCTTCGTAAGTTTAATTCTTCCTACTAAATAATTAATTCGCATTATACATTAATTTAATTCTTCAAACACATGAATTAGTTCTCCCTAAATATGAATTTAATTCTCCATGCACGTGGATTTTATTATCTGCATAGACAGTGGTGGCTTATTAATGTGACTAGAAACAGACACATTTATTGAGCTTAATTGGTTACGATTTGGTATGTTTTGATGGATAATTTGATACATATGCTACATAATCGTATATTTGTGTAATTGTAGGTAGAATCAAAGAAATCGAGCTAACTAAGGCGAATAAAGGTCAAGAAAAGCTTTGGTGCTAATAAGGACTCAAAGTAGATCAAGAAAAAGGCTAAAAATGTAATTTTGGGAGAGGCGATCGACCGTATGAAGGAGGAGATCCATCGCATTTGGACAGAAAGTTGAGCAACAAAATCTGCGGGTCAGCGATCGATCGCTATAAAGAGGCGATCGATCGCCAGAAGAATTTTGCTGAAAAAAAATAAGCTAGCGATCGATCGCTAGCAGTGTTTTGGAAAGTTTGGGGACTTGATTTCTTTCCTTCCTACATGGGCTCTAACCTACTCCATCAGCCTCCACACCTCTATATACTCGAAAATCAGCCTCTTGAAGACATGATTCAGAATCTTAGAACATAGTTTTAATTTTTAGAATAATTTTTCCTTCAATTTTTGTGAAGAACGCTTGAAGAGCAAAGACGGAATCAACAAGCCGGAATCGTGCTTCACTTTAGTAACTTTCTTTTCAATTGATTGTTTGATGTTTAGATACAACTTTCGTTGGTTTTTAGATCAAATTATGAGTAGCTAAACACTTTAATTCTTGGTTGATGGATACTTGCTTTTGGAATAAAAATACTTGTGAAAATTTTGGTTTGATTGTTGAATTTTTAATTCAATTTCAATTTGTTTTTCAGATTATGATTCTTATGATTGTTGTGTTTGATTGATAGATTGATCACCTAGTAATCACATACACTATCTAATGCTAATTAAGAAGCAACTAAGATTGATAAATACATGCTGTTGGTGTTATTAAATTCTTAGGAAAAACGATTGGATAATTAATTCTAACGGCTGTAGTTTTTATTGATTAGATTCATCAAACTTACTAGTTTTGAAACTATCATTGATTTAATCTTAACGGCTGTATTTTTGGTTAAAGATTTGATAAGAGTCGAATTGAATGCTGTTTTCTTTTTTACTACGATTAAGGTAAGTGAGGAGTTAAGTTTTCAATTGATGAATAATTGAATGAATTCATATGTTTAGTAATTTGATGATCAAGTGAATAATTTCCAAAGGTAAAGTTGACCAAAAACCAAGAATTGCTTTGTAATCTTGATAAACTAGTGATTTGCTTGCTTTTGTTTAATTTAATTATAGTTAAAGAAATTCGAAAACTCCCTATTTTGCTATTAGTTAACACGAATAACACACCCTTCCCTGTGGGACCGATTCGTACTCACGCTACTACATATTTACTGCTGTTAACTTGAGAATGGTTAATTTGGGCGTACACGATAAACGCTACCATTTATTGAGCAGCTCCACCAGATGAACTCTCTGTTGGATTAATAATTATTGTATTATTGGGTTAATAATTAAGAGCCCAATAATAATATTTTATTTTGTTAATGAGAACAAAATTATGGTAAGTTAATTATGAATAGTCAATTAGGCTAAAGAAATTCCACATTGAGTAATTGAGACACTTATGGTTTGTCTATAATGAGATACAAATCAATAGAGTGTAGTTAAGTAGTAAAGATGGGTGCCCCTCGCGCGCCGTCCGTCCGTCGCTCGGCTCGGCTCGGCTCGGCTCGTCTCAACTCGCCGCGCCGCGCCGCGCGTGTCGCTGCCGCGAAGGCAGTCCTATCTTTTTACTACACAGATTTCTAAAATGACTTTTCATCTACCTGATTTTTCATATTCTGCTGAGTATTAAGTTTGAGACTTTTCACCTACCTGCAGAATTGATGTCAGATTTAAGTGTGAGACTTAAATCCATATTAATCTGATGTTAAGTGTTGAGACTTTTCATATACCCCATTAAACTTTACACTTAATTCTGAGACCTTTAGAGTGGTCTGCTGCTCAGCTATATAAGCTGCTTCAGCCATATGTTTTCATCATCCCGAAATTGCATTTCAGATCATATCATCATATCTTGAGAGTACTACACACTGTTAATTGTTCGAGTGAGTCTGTCTGGGTTTCTGCTTCAATCCAAACAGAGGTGTTCGGACGTTATACCTTGGAACTTTCTTGTCCAGGAGGCCAGAAGTTGTAGGCGGGCAATTTAGAGTTTACGGGCACATGGTTTACTGTGGCCTCGTCCATTCCAAATACTACACAACAAAGTTTCTGCACAATATATTTAAACTGATGTTGTAAGTTTCTACTGTTTTCAACCAGTTTCGTTTATAAGACATGTTTGTGATCTTATGAGTTTTTTCGTCTACTTGAACAAAAAGAAAAGGTCTAACAATCGTAAACTCTAAATTATTTTTTTTGTATCTTTTTTGTTCTGTTTTGTGTTCTGTCAAAACTCAGATTTTCCTCAACTGCACTTTAACAAATTGTTACTGTCTAGTTTCATATTTATTTCAGACACTGTTTATGCACTGTTGAAAGGTTTAATCCTACTGTTTCAAAACGACTTTGATATTATTTGTGCTCTCCTATTTGTGTTCTGTTTTAGCTAATGGCTGACCAGTTTACCCAACCACCTGCTGTGAATAATGAGATTCCGGTGATCAAAGCTAGCGGTACTGAGGCCGCAATGCCAATTCTGAGAAGTCCAATGCCGTTTTCTCAATTTGAGAAACCGGAAAAGTTCAAGGGTTCCAACTTTAAACGTTGGCCACAGAAGATGATGTTCTTCCTTACCACCTTGAACTTGACCAGGTTTCTGAAGGAGGAGAAACCGGTGGAGGATAAAGAGGATCCTCAATCTGCAGTGATTGTCGAGTCATGGATGAGTGCCGACTACCTTTTTCGTAACTACATACTGAATTCTCTTGACGATGCACTTTTTAATGTGTATTCCCCCAAGGAGACTGCTAAGAATCTTTGGGAATCGTTAGAGACAAAGTATAAAGTTGACGACGCAGGTGCAAAGAAATTTGTAGCCGGGCGATTCCATGACTATCGAATGGTAGATGGCAAGAGCGTTGTTGAGCAATGCGAAGAGCTGCAGCTGATATATCATGAACTTGCTGCCGAATGTATGGGGCTAAATGATGCTCTCCAAGTGGCGATGATGATTGAAAATTACCGCCATCTTGGGAGGACTTCAAAAGCTACCTATAGCACAAGCGAAAGATGATGAGTCTCGAGGATCTTATCAGGAGGCTGTGCATCGAGCAAGACAACCGAAAAGTTGACAAGAAATCATTTGGAATGATTTCTAAGGCCAACGTGGTTGAAGTTGGAGATAGCTCCCATGGGAATAAGCGCAAACATACTTTTGAACCCAAGGGAGATACTCAGACAAGGAGGTTCACCGGTGACTGTTATGTGTGTGGTAAGCCTAACCATAAGGCCAAGGACTGCACTCAACGTCAAAACAACTACACTCAACGTCAAAACAATGACGGTAAGAGGAAGATAGTCCCTTACAAAGGCAAAGGCAAGAGGCCTGCACATGCCCACATTGCTGAGGACAATCTGAGCTCTGACATGAATGACATGCATCTGAGTGTTGTGGTATCAGAGGTGAATCTTGTTGGAGGGAACTCCAAGGAATGGTGGGTGGACACTTGGGCTACTCGCCACATTTGCGCCAACAAATGGATGTTTAAGACCTATCAACCGGTAAATGATGAGCACTGCTACATGGGAAATTCAGCAGTCTCAAAAGTTGAAGGCAAAGGGACGGTTGTGCTAAAGATGACTTCCGGCAAAGAGTTGACTCTTACCGAGGTGCTCCACGTGCCAGAGATCCAAAAGAATCTTATCTCCGGAGCAGTGCTGAACAAGAAAGGCTTTCGGCTTGTGTTTGAGTCCGACAAAGTCATTCTGTCCAAGGGTGGTATGTTCGTGGGCAAAGGCTACTTGGCCAATAACCTCTTCAAGATGAGTGTAATGACTTTAGCTCCTAAGGCTAAGTCTAATGTAGAGGTTGTTGTTGATGTTAATGCAGCATATGCGGCTAGCACAAGTAAAAATAATGTAATGACTGTTGCCAATGTGGCTAATAAAACTTTAAAGTTTGATTATTCTTGCGAGTCTTTACATTTGTGGCATGGTAGATTAGGACATGTGAATTATAAGTCCTTACAAAGGCTAATGTCTCTTAATCTATTGCCTAAATTTAACATCAATTATAAACACAAGTGTGAGACTTGTGTAGAGCCCAAATTAACCAAGTCTTCATTCAACTCAATTGAGCGAAGCACCGAATTGTTAAACTTATTCATACGGATGTATGCGATCTAAAGTATGTACAATCTAGAGGCGGTAAAAATTATTTCATAACATTTATCGATGATTGTACAAGATATTGTTATGTCTACTTAATGAGAAGTAAAGACGAAGCAATTGATATGTTCATTCACTATAAGAATGAAGTTGAGAATCAACTTGATAAAAAGACTAAATTCTTCGAAGTGATCGAGGCGGTGAATATGAGTCACCATTTGCACAAATATGTGCTGAGGGTGGCATTATTCATCCAACCACTGTGCCTTATTGTAACACCCCAAAAATATTAATTACAAAATTAGACAAAATGAGTTGAAGCTATCAAAAATAAATCCATAATAATGGTAAATATTGAAACAAAATTCACTAGGCATCAAAATACCATTTATCACACTAAATTCAAATATATATTTAAATCAAAAAAATAATAATAACAATAATATAATCTAAATAATAATAAAAAAAAAAAACTAATCATTTTGAATTAATTTTAAAAACTTAATATTTGACAACTTACCCCAACAATTGTCAACACTTCAACACCCTAACACATGCACAAAACCCCTATAAATACCCCCCCATTTCATCAGATTGAAGACACAATTCAAGAGCAAGTTTGAGAGAGAGAGTGTAGGAAATAGGTAGAAAATATGGTGGAAATAAGAAAATTATGAGGAAAAATACCAAACCTCCTCCAAACAATCCGAAAATTTCACACAATCATCCTTATACACCCAGAAAACATTTAGTTTGAGAGGTGTAACAAAATCAAAGCCAAATCACCCAGAAAAATCGAAAACCCGTGAAGAACATTTGCAGAAATGCAACCCAGAAATCTATTTTGAGGTAGCGTGTTCATGCCTTCATTTATTCTATTTTAAAATCGATTTTGATCTTGTGTATGAAATGAAAGTTGTTAAAAATGTGTTAAAGTTTATGGGTATGTCGGCCGATCGCCAAAAAGGCCTCCGTACGAACAGATTTCCGGCGACCAAAACACCAAGTCAATCATTTCGAAACATCAAATTCTGGGCAAACTCCGTTGGGAATTTCAAAATGTTTTCTAAACAAAAATGGTAGATCTCGTCGCGGCGGAAACACCGGTAAAATATCAGCCGCGCGTGGTTTCCGGAGCTCGGCCACGCGCCTTCACGGTGGCGCGTGCACTTCACGCGCCTCCCCGATATTTCGTTTTCCGATGGCCGAACATTTATGGACTGATTTTAGGCATTTCTGGAAAGTTTCGTGAAGTTTCGACTTAAACTTGATTTTTAATGAATTTTTAAAGTCTTATTTAGAAATTACCCGGACAAGTTTTGTACAAAAAATGATTTGCAGAAGATTCAACAACATATCTGGGTTGCTAAACACCAAAATTACTTATATTATGTTTATAGGACTTTATTTGACATCTGGGTTCAAAATCGAGCCAATCCAGTAAGACATCAAATAGTGAGGTGAGGTGTACTACCGAATTCTTTTTATATAGCCCTTTTGGCATTTGGCCTGGAATTTACAATATCTTGTTATTCATTATCTCACCTTTTATATATTGTCATCATATTGTACATTATCTCGTCCCATTGGTCATCTTGATCTGCATGTTTATTTATCTTGAATGTTATCGATTACTAATCGATTCCTTTGATTGAACGAATCATTTGACTGAATGACTGAATGAATGGAGCCCTGGATATTTATCCACTGGACAACGCGGCTTCGGCCCGGAAAGTGAGTCCAATGAACAACGGATGACAGTCCGGGTATATGGTTCATCTGAACAACGCGCACCGTTTTACGGTCCGGAGAATGGTTCACTTGGCTCGTAAATGACTGAATGTACAGATCCTATCTGAATATGTGGGGAAAAGTGCTACACCAAACTGTCTGGTGGGAGCCACCTCTTTAGCCCACGATATTCACTCTGAAATCCTAAATCATCACTGCTCATTATTGACAATTACTTGACTGCAAGATCTTTGTTACATGACATATCATATTGAGAAATTGCATTATTTGATAATTACAGATATAAAGCCATTGTTATTCCCTCACTAAGTCCTCAAAGACTTAACCTCTGTTTTCCTTGTAATTTATTGTGAGTTCCAGATACAGGAGTACCGGAGCCAGAACCAGAGGAAAATTAGGAAAATGGAAATGTTGGCTTACCGGGACTGTTATAGTATTTGCTCTTTTATTAAGTGTCGGACTATTATAAGGAGTTTGTACTGGGATGTATTTTGTTACTAATTAGAATGTATAAACGCTTCCGCTACTAAAAAATGAATGTTTGACTAAACGCTTCCGCTATTTCTGAAAAGGTTTTGAAACCCTCGTGCGTAATGTTCTTAGAGAATGTGGTACCGGATAAGGGTTAAAGTAATATTTGCCCGAGTCGGGTCCCACACTTATTCTCCCGAGCAAAATGGAATTGCTGAACGGAAGAATAGAACGCTTAAGGAAATGATGAATGCAATGCTTATAAGTTCCGACTTACCTAGGATTTTTTGGGGAGAAGCTCTGCTTTTCGCCAACTATGTGCTAAACAGAGTACCACATAAAAAGTTGGATAAAACGCCTTATGAATCGTGGAAATGTCGTGCACCTAGCTACAAGTTTTTAATGGTTTGGGGATGTCTAGCAAAGGTACCAATTCCTCCTCCTAAACGGACTAGGATAGGACCTAAGACAGTAGATTGTGTATTTATCGGATATGCGCAAGATAGTAGTGCCTATCGTTTTCTGGTGCACAAATCAGATAGTGCAGAAATGCATGTAAATACTATCATTGAGGTTAGGGATGCTTCGTTCTTTGAGGAAATCTTTCCCCACAAAACTCCGACAATGCCTGAAACCAATGTTGAGAGAAATGTGGGGGATAGAGAATCTCAAGAGAATGCAGAATTGCCTAGACGAAGCAAAAGAGCGAGAAAAGAAAAGCCTTTTGGCTCAGATTTTCTAACATATCTGTTGGAAAAGGATCCGGCTACTTTCAAGGAAGCAATGTCTTCACAAGACTCTGATCTTTGGAAAGAAGCGGTGAACAGTGAGATAGAATCTATCTTTCATAATCATACTTGGGAACTAGTGGATCTTCCTGCAGGTTGTAAACCACTAGGCCACAAGTGGTTCTTCAAGAGGAAGATGAAAGTTGATGGTACTGTAGATAAGTACAAGGCTAGACTTGTAGTCAAAGGCTACAGACAAACTGAATGTGTTGATTATTTCGACACATACGCTCATGTATCCAGGAAAACGTCTATAAGGTTAATAATTGCATTTGCTGCGTTATATAACCTAGAGATCCATCAAATGGATGTAAAACAGCCTTTTTAAATGGAGAATTAGAAGAGGAGGTTTACATGGACCAACCTGAAGGGTTTGTAGTTCCAGGGAAAGAAACAAAGGTGTGTCGACTTGTGAAATCCTTGTATGGATTAAAACAAGCACCTAAACAATGGCACAAAAAATTTGACAGCGTCATGCTTTCAAATGGGTTTAAAACAAACCAATGTGATAAATGTGTCTACGTGAAAGGAGACAATACAAACTATGTGATAGTATGTCTCTACGTAGATGACATGATAATTGTTGGAAATAACAATAACATCAATATTACCAAGAAAATGTTGTCACGAAATTTTGAGATGAAAGACCTATGTCTTGCAGATGTGATTCTTGGGATGAAGATCACAAAACATGCAGATGGATATTCTCTCTCCCAAAGTCATTATGTTGAGAAGATACTTGACAAATTTGACAAGGGAAATAATATCATCGCGAGAACACCTATGGAGGTGGTGTCAAATCTTTGCAAGAATCGCGGAGAAGGTGTGCAACAACTTGAGTACTCTAGGGTCATAGGTAGTCTCATGTATCTCATGGACTGCACTAGACCTGATATAGCTAACTCAGTCAACAGATTGAGCAGGTATACGAGTAATCCCAGTTATGAGCACTGGAAGGCAGTGGTTCGAGTTCTTAGATATCTAAGATATACTACTAACTACGGACTACATTATACGAGATATCCAGCAGTAATTGAAGGGTACTCAGATACGAATTGGATATCGGACTCCAAGAATATAAAGCCCACGAGTGGATATATCTTTATAATTGGAGGTGCAGTTGTTTCATGGAAATCATGCAAACAGACGTGCATTGCTAGATCAACTATGGAATCTGAGTTCATAGCTTTAGATCTTGCAGCAGAAGAAGCTGATTGGCTTCGGAGTTTCTTGGAGGATATTCCAATGTGGTCAAAACCTGTGCCACCCATTAGCGTACACTGTGATAGTCAGTCAGCTATGGGAAGAGCACAAAACAATGTGTATAATGGGAAATATAGACATATACGTCAGAGACATAAATCCGTGAGAAATCTACTGAAAACCGGTGTTATTTCTCTAGATTATGTGAAGTCTAAAGAAAACATTGCGGACCCATTTACGAAAGGTCTAACGAGAGACCGAGTAGAGATTTCATCAAGGGGAATGGGGTTGAGGCCCATGAAATTGATTTCCAACCATGATGGCAACCCAACCTGAATTGTAAAATCCAATTTGCAGGTTCAATGGGAAAACCGAATTGTGGGGGGGATCGAACAAAGCACTCGGAAAATTGAGTTCCTTACCTACTCCTGTGATGAAAGAGTGATAGACCTGTACTTTGGGAAGGCTGAGCTCATGCTCTTAATGATTCTTCTATCCCGATATGATAAAGTGGGGTATTACAGGATACTCTTTAGGAGAAATCGCCTATATCGAATGTGAAGGGGCCGCTTCTATGAGATGACCTAAGGGCTAAATCTCTAGAGCATTCGATGAAACATCCAAGGCAGTCCAGGGCCAAAATGGACAACAACGAAAGAACCAATAATAATGTGGAAATGAAGCTGTGTGAGTATTGTTGTCTTGTTATACATAAAACGTCGAACAGTTCAAGGCATCATGTCCACTGGTTAACAAGTATATCCGATGATACTTGACTAAGGAAGGTTAAAGGTTAATCACCACCTATCCTGATGCAGTGGATTCTCAAAGTACTCTCAAATCTTTATCTAGGTGCATTGTGTAATTTTTTCGCCATATTGCATTCATGTGGGGGATTGTTGGATTAATAATTATTGTATTATTGGGTTAATAATTAAGAGCCCAATAATAATGTTTTATTTTGTTAATGATACAAAATTATGGTAAGTTAATTATGAATAGTTAATTAGGCTAAAGAAATCCCACATTGAGTAATTGAGACACTTATGGTTTGTTTATAATGAGATACAAATCAATAGAGTGTAGTTAAGTAGTAAAGATGGGTGCCCCTTGCGCGCCGTCCGTCCGTCCGCTCGGCTCGGCTCGGCTCGTCTCGTCTCGACTCACCTCGCCGCGCCGCATAAATTTAATTCTTTCTACACTAATTGATTTGCATATGAATTTAATTCTCCCTGTGCGAGGATTTCATTCTCTCTGAGGGTCGATTTATTTCTTCATGTACAATAATTTTATTCTCCCAGCATATAAATTTAATTCATATTACACAATAATTAATTTGTCTTTACCTTAATTTAATTTTCCAACACATGAATTTAATTCTTCCTATATATGAGTTTAGTTATGGCAGCTTAATGGGTCGGGTCAATTCGCATCCGGCCCGAAAGCGGACTTGTTAGATCGGTCTGGAATCGAAGCGGGTTCGCGTTTCTTCCAAACAAAATGTTTTTTTAAAAAATATCTGGAAGAAACATGATGCAGGTTCATGTTTCTTCCAAAGAAAAAATTTGCCACTTTTTTGCATGTTTTCATTTTAGTGGCTCATGAACTTTAGTTCTAGCTTGATCATCGATAAATTTGGGCATTTAAATTATCGGTCGATTTAATCACAAAGGCTTGAAAATATTTTTCATTAAATATTATATTCATAATACAATTTACGACTCATTATTTATCAGCAATTTAAATAATTTTAAGCTTTTACTGAAACTAATAATTAAATTAAATTTTTATCGAACTATTTAATAAAATGAAAAAATCATGCCAACATACAAAGTGGAAACCTAAGATGTAAGAGTGGTAAACTGTATGTTGGCATGCTTTTTTCAACTTTATTATTCCAGCAATTTGAACTTTGAATTTGTACAATTTGAAAATTTGTGATCATATTTATTAGTCGTCATTTTACTATCATTGTTATTGTTATTTAATTTGATATATTAATTGTGGCTTTGGAAAAAAAGTAGTAGTGAAAAAATTGCTCAAAAATTTCGAAACATAACCTATTTTACTCTCATAAATTTTATGTAATTATTTTCTCATATTTTTTTCATGTTGTTCCAATACTCGATCACAATTATTATCATGAGAGAATCTAAATAAATTTATGGTTTAAATCATTTAATCTTACGATATTTTATATCGATGGTGCCAGGTACCAGATTGTTGGTAGTTGTTTTCCAGCATTACATTGTACATCCTGCAAGTTTAAATGCAGAGGACCGCATGATTTTTTAATTTTAATTAAATAGTTCGATAAAAATTTAATTTAATTATTATTTTTCAGTAAACGCTTTAATTATTTAAATTGCTCATGATCTACTACATTGCTTTATCAAGTTCAAAATCGAGATAAATAAAGGTGTCGTACATTGTATTATGAATAGAATATTTAATGAAAAATATTTTCAAGCCTTTGTGACTAAACCGAAAGCCCAAATTTATCGATGATCAAGCTAGAAGTAAATGGTTCATGAGCCACTAAAATGAAAACATGCAAAAAAATGGCAAATTTTTTTGTTTGGAAGAAATGGGAACCTGCATCACGTTGTTCACATTTCTTCCAAAGATTTTTTTAGAAAAAAACATTTTGTTTGGAAGAAACGCAAACCCGCTTCTCGTTTCTTCCATACAAATTTTTTTTAAAAAAATAAGCATGCCTCATTCCCGAGATAACGCTTACAGTTCCGGGCTTTTTTTTTTTTTTTGAAGAATCATGAATCCAATTCACGTTTCTTCACGAAACACGAGCCACAATCACGTTTCACGGTACAAAAGTAATCATTTGCTTTAACTTTATTTTTGAAACTTATTTATTTTTTATATTATTTAATTAAATTAGCCTCCGGTTGTGTAACTAAAGCAACTAATAAATACTATTATATCGATATCCACATCTATATCTATATTTATATCTATATATTATATTATATTTATATATTTATATTTACCCCTATATTGGGATGATTTACCGTTTGTGAAAGTGAGGATGTTGGGATGATTTTTCAATTGTGAATTACATATACATCTTCGTTCTTTCGTCCGTATATTTCTTATCAACTTCTTTACTTGGACACTCATTAATTTACTTCCATCATTTATCATCTTCTATTTATTTGGGCAACCATTAATTTACTTCCATCATTTAGTATAACATATGTATTGTGTATTGTCTTTCCCGTACACAAATTATAATAAAATAATATTATATTTCATGCCCAATTTGGTGTATATTTATTTTTGCATCCTAAAATAAATTATTTTTAATTTATTATCTTATATAATATAATATTTCTGACTTCATCCATAATAATAATAAAAAAATGAAATGGGCATGCATTTGTTGGGGTCTTTTGCCTTGCCATGCAATAATTTAAATATCATTATATTTTCAACTATGGTTTAAGGACACCCGTGATTCATTTAAATACACGGATTATGAAAATGAAATGATACTATTTGGATTGAATGATGTGATAAATAATATAATGATTAAAATTATGACACTCTTAAAAATCACTCGTTGTAATATCGAACACTTCTAGGACACCGATACTATATTGAGTGATTTTTAGAATGTTCGTGCATATATTATATTATTGTAGTGTCGGGCACTTCTAAACACGTATAATTGGAATATAATATTATTATATTATATAATATAGTACCAAAAGAAAAAAAAGGAAATGGTGCATGATTATTACGTGTGTGCACGTGCATATTTATTGGCTCCACTGCAGGCTATAGCGGACGCATGACAAAAATTTTGTTGTTACCCTTAAAGGTGTTGCCCTCAGGAGCATCATCCATCATTCAAGTGGAATCTTTTTTTCCTTTAAAAGAAAAAGATTCCAAATGAATGATGATGATGTCTCAAAGGGCACTACCCTTAAGGGCACATCAAACAAACCATGCAAGACAGTAGCTTATAAATATAGGCTCACACTGCAGCTGACACTGTTTTGGGGTAGTTTTGAAATGGTTGTGCAAATGTGGTATTTTTTAATGAATTTTTTTTGAATTAATTTAATAAAAAATACAGTTTTGTGGGTTAATGACGAATTACCACTGTGATTTTGACAATAGACAGATTACCATATGTGGTTGGAAAATATGCATTTTATCCATTCATGTTTTGAAAATAGGCAGATTACCCCATTGTGTTTTGAAAATATATATTTTACCGCCATTGTGATTTTGAAAAATAGCCATTTTACCCACTCGTACTTTGTGAATATTTGCAAAATATTCCCTTCGTGGATGCCGTTTTTCGCAAACTATAAGGGGGTAAGATGCATATTAAACCATGAGGTACAACGTTTTTACCCATCTTGTTACACTTCTCGCAAACTTATTTTTTTACCCTCTACAAAGATGAATTGTGTGTGTAATACAGGTTGTGTACGCATGTTTCTTGCTTTAAGAAATGTTGTAAGAACGTGTACAACGTTTTTTACTTAATTTTTTCCTTTTTTTAAAAAAAAATATTTATCTTTTTATATAAAATTTTTTGATAAAAAACAAAAGTCACTACATAAAAGGTACATTTGAAATATATTTTTGACAATCCAAAAAATAGAAATTGTAATATAAAAACATATTTAAATTAGTTAAAACAATAACATACATACATAATTATTAATATACCAGTTACATATGTAAATAACTAAAAATATAAAATTATCTGAAGTGTGATTATGTAGTCTCATCATTTCTAATTTTCTCTCATTCACATTAATTTGATTTCATATTATTGATAGATATGATATATTTACAGAGCACTGAAATATCATGTATAATTTAAAACTGCTAATGATAAATAAGCTAATAAATAATGATTTTATTTTTATTTACTCAAATTTACATATCAATAATTAGATTACCATGATTAAAATATTATTTTTTGTTCTTTTTATGAACTAGAAAATATATGAGGGACGGAATATTGAATACTTTAGTATTATATTTTATTACTCTTATTTTTAGATAACTTATTTTATATTCTACTAAATTATATTATTTTTTATTAAAATATATGTACAAATATAATTGTGGCTATTATTTTTACATCTATGTTAATTAAATATTTATATATTATTTGATAATTAATTATTTGAAAATGTTATTCGAAACAATGAATTTATCGAAACAATAATGGATTTACTCCATTTGGTGAAGCCATGCCTGCATTTTTAAGGGTAAAATAGTCTTTGTAGAAGTGAGAGTTAGTTTCTTCATTTGCAGGAGTCATAACAAATTATCTCTGCATATAACTGTACAGCACACGTCCATGAACATGCAGTACATGCTCCCAAACTCCGCTCACTTCGCTCTCACTTTTCAGTGCAGTTAGTGGAAAAAATGTCGAAAATTGATCCGATGCCCCGCCACAAAATCATCGCAGTTCTGGTCGAAAACCAGATCGCCGCGGTCTCTGAAGCCGACCTAGTCCACCCCGACCCCGACACCATCTGCAATATCTATGTCCAGATCCTTTTCCGTCTCGACGCTCTACGGTTAGCAAATGATAAACCTAATTTTTTAAACTTTCTCATGTTGTGTTTGGAGTAGATTTTCCTATTGTTAATTTTGTTTACTTTAATACTGTTATTTTTACTGCGGGATGTTGGTGCTAAGGAATTGAAGGTGAATTATTGATTTAGAAATACGTCCATTCAAATTTGTTTGGTTTTGGATCAAATTCGGGTTAGGATAAGACAGTGTTTGGTAGGAGGAAATCAAGTGTTTTGTTTCGGTTTTTATATTTTTAGCAATATTCCAATTCATCCAGTACAATTTATGGGTGCAAACACGGCATTGATTCTTCTTGTTATGAACAATTAACAGGGGAGCTAATAGGCAGATGGAGTTTGGTGCTCTTGAGCTTTTGGAAAATCCTGCCAACCAGCATGCGATTCAGATCATGAATTTGTACAACAAGATTCGAGAAGTTTTGGCCGCCCTCAACTGCCCTAAAGCTTTCACGCCAAAGGACGTGATACAGCCAGAGCCCGATCGCACTGAGCACTTTCTCGGCGCCCTTCTCAGTTTCTATCTCTATAGGTGAAAAAAGAAATCAGGATTTTTGGGCTCGTGTTTTTCTTTCAAAAAAGTTGGCCATCTTAGTAAGTTTTTTCGATGCAGGGAGACTAAGTTAAAGCTATTGAATCCTATTATAAATGATTTTAATCTTTTTGAAGAGCGGAAACTAGCTGCTGAAGCAAGAATTTCCCAGGTACTTGAATGAGTGTGTATCTAGCCTTCATGCTAGGTTCTGGTGTGGTGTTTTCTATAATTCCGATTTGACTTATTTGCTGATATCCGACAACAGTTGAATGTGAAGATATCAGAATGTGAGGAGTCGAAAGTTGTTGAAGAATTAAATTCTAAAGTCAATGAACTGCGTCACACTGTATCAAAGCTTAATATCCACCAAAGGTCCTTGAAGGCTTCAACTAAAAATTGAAGGATAAGGCCAAAGAAACGGATGAGAAGGTTTGGCTGTTGACGTAATGTTTACATTTCTGTTGTTGGAAGTTTAAAATGTCATGCCAAGATTCTGGTTGTTTGACGTGAATTTTCATTCTTTTCAAAAACATAGTTACATGAATGTCCACGCTGATTTTGACTTCTTCACAGATCACTAATGAAGAATTTGCGCTGGTTCAAAGTGTTCAGGAAAATGTGAATTTGCGTTCTAAAATTGTACAGTCACCTGACAAGCTTCAGGTATGGACTCTGTTTTTCCTGCTGTCTAAATATTTGTCGTTCTGCAGCCAGACGTAGGTGAACAAATATGAATGTTATAAAAGATATGAATCAGCTTGTTGTGTACTACATACTGCATGCATAACATTTTTGCTAGAAATTTTTACCTGTGCTCCGCTCCTTCCAAACAAAAAATAATCCGGACGAAGTATATAATTGCCCTTCCACACTTACGTGGATCCTTCCAGAGTGAAGAAGCTGTACTTGAGCTATGTGATGCAGGCTCAGGTTAGCGATGACCCAACAACTATCTGGAAAATATATCTCTTGGTACAAATGATGCTTGAGAGGACATGAGAGAACTGATAGTGGTGCTACCATTTACTAAGTTGCGCGTCTTTATCGGTCTTATCTTGTCAATAAATTTCTCTTACACAAAGGCCCTCACTCCAGACAATGTTAAGTAAAGCAGAATAATGTATGACATGCATAGTAGGATTCAACCCCAAAACCAGGCAGCATCTTCTTCCTGGGCGTCATTGTCTGTTGTGGCCTCAATCTGTTGCCATGCAGCCTCTAAGAGTTGTTCTTAACATGTTTTCTTTGTGCCATTTAGAGATCAACCTGTCTATTGGAAGCTTTCTTTCTACAGTTATGTTTTCCTACGAATCACGGATATTTTGTGTTTCTCGAAATACTCATCTACATGGGAACTATTTGTGCATTTACCTTATCTTTTTTACCATTTACCATATTCATCATTTTGTTTCCTACTTCAGTTTGTCACATGAAGTTAAATTGGGATGAATGCATTGCATATGTTTTAGCCTTTTTGTTATCTTCCTGTTAATTTGGCTTCATTATCTCTGTTTGATCACTAATTCATTTCTTTAATTGACAGAGGGCTTTAGAGGAGAAAAGGTTGACTAAAGTTGAAACAAAAACTGCTGAAAGAGCAGCGTTTCAATTGTATCAGGACAAAACTATTACAGTTGAGACTTATTCTAAGGTATTCTGCATTTAAATATCATATGTTTTCTGGATGACATTGTATAAATTGCTACTTTATGATTTCACTCTTTTTTTAAAAATTGCCTGATCAACAGCAATTAAATGACTGACATTTCTGCTGCAAGTTTGATTTCATTCGTTCAAAGAGTTCGACCAGATTTTCTCTTGTCCTTCAGGCTTGCAAGAAAATGCATAAGCTCTTGGCTCAGATGCAAAGCATATTGGAGCAGGTTCATTAATATTTTATCTTGTCTTTGCATTGATTCTTGTCCGCCTTCTCACTTCACTTGTCTGTCATTCAAGAATATCATAGGATAAGACCGAAAAACTTGCCTTGAATCACATATGGAGTAGTCATTTTTCATCCATTCATTCCTCTGACCCTTTGGATGATTGACATCCACATGGAGCAGGGTATTTCTCGGAGATTGAAAGATTTATGATAGGCCGCCAACTTCCTGCAGGAAATTAACTAACTCTTATTTTGATGTCAAAATTTTAGTCAGCTACTTTGACATTTAACAGGTGAACTCTCTTAAGACGGTTGAAAAAGAAGTGGAAGTTCTCAAAAGTAAGCTTGATGATGATGGAGCGTTAAGTAAGTCGCTTGAAGCCAAAATTGTTGAACTGCAAGCCAAAGGTAGCAATACTTAAACTGATTTGAATTGTTGTATTGTGCACTTCAAGTGGCTTCTAAGTGGAATATGTTTTCCAGTGGACCAGTCGAAAGAAAACAAAAGGCAGCTTGAAAAGGAGAGAGCTCTTAAACACGAGGAGGTAGACAAAGAATTAAGTAATGTGAAGTTGGAAGTAGAATCAAAGAGACGTGCTTTGGAATTAAGGAATGGACAAGTAGAGCTCCTGATTGCAGAGGTATCACTAATATTTTACTTTTCTAGGTCTGTATATATACTGACGAAGTGGTTTATTATGCTAATTCTTAAATTTCTTTGGAGTTTTTTCAGGCAAACGCTATAGTTTCAGAGATTAGTCGTGTGAAGGAAGATGGTGGAGCTAAAATGCAAGAAATAAGCCATAAACAAGATGAAATTTTGTCTGCGGTAAGCAATACTCGTATACTTAAACAGAGGCAATTGTTTCTTTTATCTTTCTGATGCTTTTGTTTCCGGGAAAAATTATACAAAATGTTTGTTTTATCTTTCTGATGCTTTTGTTTCCGGGAAAAATTATACAAAATGACACGCCATTCTTGTCATAAACTGAGTATTCTGTTGCAAGAAACAGTGCAAATCCATCTGCTGTTGATGCATATAACTTTTAACACTTCTAGAAATCGAGTATTCTACCATACAGTACATCACCTAACCCAACATCTCTTCATAGCAATTTGTCTTAGAATGGTGGAGACGTCTTGTATTGGACTGCCTAAGATTTCCAAATATAAATTCACTTTTATGTTTTTATATCTTACTGCTAGATGACACTATTGCAATTGTGTGTGCAGTTCTATAGTTACTCAAAAAGGATAAGCGACTTGTTGCCCCCTGCTGAATGAACAGATTTTGCAATAGCGTCTTCGAATGCGTCTTTCTTATAATAACTGTGGCAAATTGTACTCTTACTGGAGCTTATTCTTAGTCCTGTTTTTTATTTTTATGCTGGCCATACCAATATCGGAGTTGGTGTCACTCAATATCAGATTTGCTTAATCATTGTTATGTTTGTGTTTTTAAAGTTCGAATAAGGACATACATCAGACATTATTACATTCTTAAATCTATAATCCAACAAAACCTCAAATCACTGAATTATCTAATATATTAGAGTTCTATTTATACTTCATTTAGTATAATATAATATATTAGAGTTATCTTCTTATTTCATTTAGTACTTAGGTTTGTTGTAATTAAGGGTGCTTAATGAACCGGGTTGGGCTCGGAACCTTTTCGGAAATGAACCGGTTCAACCCAGTTTGGAGCTAGAAGAGGGCCAACCGGTGAGTACCGGTCCAGACTGGTTTCAGATTGGAACCGGAACCGGAACCGGAACTGTTGGCCCAATTTTTTTTAAATAATTTTTTCTTGAACTTATATATATATATATATATATATATATATATATATATATATATATATATATATAAGTTAAAATTATGGTATATGTATGATGTTAAAATTCGCACAATCATTATTATTCTTTCAATATTGTGTCAAAAACTTGTATAGTTTTTTTTTGTTAAAAACATATATATATATATATATATATATATATATATATATATATATATATATATATATATATAGCAACGACTCGTATCTAATGAATCAAGGTATGAGATCATTTCGAAATCGCTCGAAAAGAAGATACTGATGAATTTATTGCAAATTGTAAATTATGTAAAATAACGTACATATAAAGCTGGTGGTTCAAGTTGGGGACCGGAACATTTAAAAAATACATAGCAAAAAATCATAAATTTGATGAAGCAACACTACAACTAATAGGTAAAGAATCAACAATCTTCTCACTGGCACAAATTTTGTTTTACCAACTGCAATTAACTGTATGTCACTTGTTAGATATGTGATAGATGTGAACTTCCATTTACAATGTGACATGATGGATTTATTAAATTTGCTTCGTCTATATAACCTATGTTGAAACGTATTTCTTGGCTCACATATAAAAAATTTATGGAAATATTTCTTGAATATATAACTACATTGATTCAATATCTTTCGAATTTGCTGTATATGGTAAGTTTGACGATCAATATTTGGACAACATGTTGAAATGCATTCATTTCTTGTTGTAGCTTATCATTGGATTAATGAAAATTGGTATATGCAAAAACAAATTTTATCTTTAGATGTATAAGATTCTACACATACAGGATCTATAATTGCAAAATATATTTGAATGTTTGTAGAACTTATGGAATTCAAAATAAAATTTTCAATCACCTTAGACAACGCCTCGAATAACAACTCTGTGATGCTTGATTTAGAAGTTTATATGAAACCAATGTTTGACGGTGTATTTTTTCATGTTATATGTGCATGTCATATTATTAATTTGGCCGTGAAAGTAGGGTATGATGACTCTGAGTCACCAAGTATTGAGAAAATGAAATATTGTGCTAAATAGTTACGCACGACCCATATTCAGCGTGACTGGAAACAACAAACATGTATATCTAATGGTTTGAATCAACTTATTTTTCATCGTCAATAGCAACTCGTTGAAATTCTTTTTACAATATGTTGAATATTTTAGCTTCTAAAGAACTTTTAACTCCAAGTTATAATTCAAACCAGAGAGCTAATATTGACGAATATATATATTTGGATGATGGTGATTGAGAGTTTGTTAGTAATTGTGTATAATTGTTAGGTACTTTTAAAGAAGCAACCGAAAGTTCTTGGTGTTTCTTATCCTACCTCTATTTATTTTCTTCCATTAATATTCATATTTTGTAAATTTATAGAATTTAGAGAGGATAAGGATATGCATTCTTTTGTTGCTTCAATGGAGACTAAATTTAAAAAATATTGGGAAAAATACCACACGTACACGCCATCGCAACATTGTTAGATCCTAATCAAGGATTAGGTCATTTGAAACATGTTTGTGTACTATTCATAGTTTTTGGAGCATGGTGTTGACGTTCAAAATAAGTCAATAATGCAGTCTCTCCAAATAATATTTCAATCTTATTATAGTGAAATAAGAGGAGAATCACAACAAATTGAGGTCGAGCAGAAGACATGGATCATTCAAAAGGAGGGATAATTTGGTAAGGAGTCTCGGCATGAAAAAAAACTTAAGGAACGAGGAGCCTCTTCTAGCAAGTCTACTGAGTTGCAATTTTTTCTCAATCAAGAATTTCGAACAGAAGAACACTTTGAAATATTACAATGGTTGAAGATGAACGCAAGACAATATTCGGTCATAGCTTCAATGACTTGGGATGTGTTTGCGCTACAAGCATCAAGCAATGAACCGGAATCGGTTTTCTCAACATTTGACCGAATAATGGGAGATCCTGATTCATTACAAATGCTTACATTACTAAAAAAAATTGTCTGGAGCCAAACGTAAAGAGAATGAACAGTAGATGAATTCGAAATGCATCATTCCGAAGAGGAAGAAGATGCACTAAAACAATACTCACAACTACGAGGAGTAATATTATTTCTTTTAATTTCAGTTGTTTTAAATCTTATTTGTAATAATATGTTCTACAGTTGATTTAAACATTTATCAATGAAGATATTTTTCTATGAATAATATATTTAATAATTTAATTTTAAAAAATACCAAAGGTCCAAAACGTACCAAAATTAAAAATACAAAAAAAGAAAAAAACAGCAGGCAATCGACCGCGTCTAAAGAGTTTTAATTAACTCTATGTGACATGCGATCGATCGGCCACAAGGCACCGATCGATCGAATAGTTATTTTTTTTAAAAAAATTACCGGTGCCAATCGGGAACCGATGGCCCCAGAACCGGATCCAATATAGTTCCAACCGGATTGTCTGGTTCCAGGAAATCCAAAATCGGTACCAATCCGAAACCGGTTTGATAACACTCCTAGGTGTAACCGACGGTAAATACATTGCCAGCAAAATAAGCGACTGCAACAAGTTACAATTGTTGCCTTGACCAATTCCAAGCATATATTGTAAAATCTATAACCATTCCCCCTCTGCCACTTTGGCTAACTTAATTAGCCTCTTTGATTTTTATTATAATTATTATTTTTACATTTGATAAATTCATTTTATATTCTTTTACTGCTATTACTTTAGCATTTTTTTTTTACTATCACTAATAATAATAATAATTATTATTATTATTAATTAGGTATTAGGATAGAAAATTTAAGATATCAATTTTCCAAATTAAAAGTGACGTAGCTTAGAAAGTTTGAGCTAATAATGTGATAGTTTCTGCTGTATATTTTTTATAAGTTATTATCCAATCTTTTAATTTGTATATAATTTTAGTCACTATACATAAGGCCGATTATATGAAATTTCAATTAGCCAATAATCCAAAGGGACAATTCCAAATATTAGGAGCATTTGTGAGCGTCTATGATGCACGGATACAGATATATGAATACACGGATACACGGATACAGTTGTATGGAATTTTTGAAATTTCTAAGATACGATAGTTTGGATATGGTAGGTTTTTTATTTTTTTATCATATATATACAAGTAATTACAACAAATATCCAATAGTTATGTTCAAATTTCACTACACAACCATTATTTATAAAATTACAATTTACATCCCCAACTTTCATTAATTATAATAATTTGCATTCTCTTGACAATAACTAACTTAAGTAGTTCAAAGTTTGAGTATGTAATGCAATGATGAAATGTTATTATGAATTTAGATATAATAATAATTCACGAAAGTTGAAAATATTAATAGTAATTTTGTTAATAATGGTTGCAAAGTAAATTTTGGACCAAATTTTAATATATTTTGTATGAATATTATATATATATATATATATATATACATATAATATTTGTAAGTAATAAAGTTTCAAAGATATAATCAGTATGACATATTAAAGTCAAATATAACAAAGTTGATGTATCTTGACTGTATCAGATATATATAGGTCGTGTGACATCCCCGAAATGGTTAATTGCATTTAGTGCATTAATTGTGTTTATTATGATTAATTATGTGTTGGATTTATTTACCTTATGTGGAAATGCATGGTCATGTGGATAGGGTGACCCGGGATTGCATTTCAGGGTGCATGTGGTGCATGTCGGGTAAATATTATTGGAAGCATGATTTATTTGCCATTGGTAGCAATTGATTAGAAATCATGTATTTAATTGATATTTGGTGCATTATGAGTAAATGCTTTGAAAAATATCATATTGGGGTGTTTTATACACCATGGAATTATTTTGGTATGCTTTTAATTAAATTAACCCAATCCCCTTTTATCCCCAACTCCACTTTACCAAATCACTTTCACTTTACCAAATCAAAACCACAAACCCTTTCCCTTCTTCCATTTTCGAGCTTGAGCATAGGGTTGAAGAGAAAACCTTCCAAAAGTCTTGATTTGTGAAGATTATTGGGTGATTTGAGGTCCCCAAGAGGTATGGATGCCTCATTATCATTTTTATTGTGTTTGGGTTAGTTTTGGAAGGGTTTTTAATGATTTTGAAATGGGTTTGTGTGGGTTGTTGTGGTTTTGGTTAAGGGCTAGATTTATACTTGTTTTGAAGTGTATTTTGGTGGTTATGTTGGTATTTATGTTGTTGATTGGTTGGTTAAAGTGTTGGAATGGGTTGGAATGGTTTTGAGGTACAAAAATGGGGGATTTTCGGGTTACAGGGGTTGGCGATCGATCGCCCATTCCAGGCGATCGATCGCGCCCAGGCAGTGAGTTTTGCCAGCGCTTGGCGATCGATCGCCACTCTTGGGCGATCGATCGGCGGGTCTGGCGATCGATCGCGCCAGGGGTGGCGATCGATCGCCGAAGGGTGCAATTTTTTAATTCTCGGACAGTGGGTATTGGCGATCGATCGCCGTGAGGGGCGATCGATCGCGAAAGCCAAAATATGGTTTTTTGGTTATTTTTGTAGGATTTTTGGTATTGGACTATTATTGGGTTCTAATATTGGTTTGTGTGAATGTGTAGAACCATCCCAGGTGGCAACACAGCCAAGGCATTGAAGTCCTACCATACCCTACATTTTGGAAAGGTACGTAGTGGACGTACGGGCACCCAACGGTAACATGTATTTTATATACTCATTGATTATGCATTGTGGATGCGGGTATATATGTGGTATTGCATTGTGGATGCATATACATGTTGATTTATGCCATATGTGGTATTGCATTGTGGATGCATATACATGGTAATTTATGCATATTGATGATAGATGCATATGATGATTATTGGATGCACATCCCATGAGTCGTGGTCATCCTTTGATGATTTTAATGCTTGCCGCTTTTTGTATTGGTTCCGCTAAATGTGAAGCGAGGGGTGGGAGCGCCGCATGTCACATTTGAGCGTGGTTGTCATATGGGGCGAGGAAAGGGTATTTGCCGCTCTCTGTGAAGCGAGGGGTGGGAGCGCCGCATGTCCATTGTAGCGAGGTTATCCTATGCCGCCCATATGAAAATAAGCGAGGGGCATTAAAATACACTGTGATGGACAGACTAGGGAATGGTGACCAATATTTGGTACTGTTGAGATGGTATATGATGTCATGACATGTTTTGGCCATTAAAAATAATCTGTTGATTATACTCATGAGTTATGGTACAGGGACAACCAAACGGGAAGCGTTTGAAATGCATGGGAAAACAGGAAGTGTTTTATATTGATTATGCATTTACGCTTTATCTTCATATTGTGTTGAATATGAATGATTATTATTGCTCATGTTTGGGGGTTGTCCTTGTAGGTACCTTTTTGGCATGATAGCAAGCTTTGAACGGGTTGAAGTGGTGAGCTTGTGAAGCATTCTTTGAGGATTAAAGGACAGGATTATTTTGTCTAGTGTCTACTCTAGGAGTAGTGTAAAACTAGTTGATAGCATTCATTGATGAGGAATGTAATTAATCCATTCTTTTTGGAAGTCCTTATTATTATGGCATGTAATGCTTAAGCTCATAGACTCAACATGTTCTCTTCTCACTCTGATCATTATATTAGCTCTATTATGCCTTATTTCCGCACTTAAGGATTAGGGTCCTTACATTAGTGGTATCAGAGCAGTGGTTAGAGAACCCGGGAACGAGTGAAGGGTAGCCTTAACATGTTTGGCTAGGTGCTTACATTTGAAGCATGTTTATGCATGTGGTGCATATTGATGTATATCCTGTTATACTAACATGCTTATATCACTCCTGTTATCTAACGACATGATATATATTGCTTTGGATTGTTGTTAACATTTGTGTTACAGCATGGCTGCTAATGAGGAAGTCGGTGATATGGGAAGCATGAATGCTAGTATTGGACAGACAAATCCTCTACCTCCACCGGCTGTAGGGATGGAACCAGTAGTTCAGTTATTGCTACCGGGTGAGATTAGCTTGACGCAGTTTCTGTCTTATCATCCGCCCCGGTTTGAGGGGACAGAGTCCGGAGAAGAAGCGGAAGAGTGGCTGGAAAGACTTGAGCAGATCTTTGTATCGGCTCCTTGTGCTGTTACTGCTTGGATGAGGCTGGCGGAGTTTCAGTTAGCCAAGAAACCTCTGATGTGGTGGAGGAGCACAGTGATGGAGATGAGAGCACAGGGTGCTGTGATTGATTGGACACTCTTCAGGACTAGGTTTCTGAATCGGTACTTCTCCGCGGCAGCAAGACAGACAAAGGAGGATGAATTTACAAGTCTGAGGCAGGGGAACATGACAGTGGCAGACTATGCCACACGGTACTCTTCATTGCTGAGGTACGTCCCCCACATTGCCACCAGTGGACACGCTAAGATGAGGAACTTTATGAAGGGATTGCGACCGGAGCTCTATGACCGGGTTATCACTAATAACCCAACTTCTTTTGATGACGCTCTCACAAGAGCGGAGCTTGCTGAGCTAGGAGTGGGAGCTTATGCTATGCCACCACCGGTACCGCCACAGAGGTAGACTAATGACAGTTTGAGGCCTCGGGGTGAGCCATTTAAGCCCCGTGGTGCCTCTTCATCTTCAAGGTATGGTGGAAAGAAACACTTTGGACAGAAGCAGGATAACAAGAAGGGTAATTGGTCGGCCCATCGAGGATCTTCACAAGGGGATAGGCCGGGAGAGCCGAGGTGCAACAATTGTGGAGGGCCACACTCTTCAAACAAGTGTCCTGCATGTTATGTCTGTGGCAAGATGGGCCACATTGCTCGGTATTGCCCCACACGGGGAGGACAGTCAGAGTATCAGGGCAACATGCCGAGATTTGATGATCGGACAGTGCAGCAGAGGCAGCAGTTTGGGCCTCGACCATCGGGAGGTCAGACAGTAGGACCACCCCAGGGGCAGGTGTATGCACTGACCAGGGAGCAGGCCCAGGCAGCCCCAGAGGAGGTGATTGCCGGTACGTGTCATTTATTTACGTACCCTGCTTTTATTTTGATCGATACAGGTGCCTCCCATTCTTTTGTATCGGTGGGTTTTGTGGAAAGACACCATATGCGCACGTCTTCTTTACCCACGCCTCTCCTTGTCTCGACACCCACTGGAAGAAATGTTGTTGCTGATCAGTTTATGGCAGACTGCCTCATTTATTTTGAGGGCAACGAATTGAGATCAGACTTGATTGTGCTGGGTATGTCAGACTTCGACTGCATCTTGGGTATAGATGTTCTGAACAGATATCAGGCAGTGGTAGATTGCCGACAGAGGACGGTGAAGTTCAGTCCTGAGTTGGGCAGTCAGTGGACTTTCTATGGCAACGGTTCTCGTGCAAAGATTCCATTGATTTCAGCGATCAAGATGACTCAGTTATTGGAACGTGGCCACACGGGTTATCTCATTTATACCGTGGACACGTCTGGGAAGAGTAAAGAACTCAGAGTTGAGGATGTACCAGTAATGGCAGAGTTCGCTGATGTATTTCCAGAAGAGATCCCAGGATTTCCACCAGCTAGGGAAGTCGAGTTTGGGATCGAGCTGTTGCCAGGGACATCCGCTATCTCTCGTGCACCTTATAGGATGGCACCGGCTGAGCTAAGAGAGTTGAAAGATCAGTTACAGGATCTCTTGGACAAAGGTTATATACGTCCGAGCGTGTCGCTATGGGGCGCACCAGTTCTCTTTGTGAAGAAGAAGGACGGTTCGATGCGGCTGTGCATCGATTACCGGCAGCTGAATAAGGCTACAGTGAAGAACAAGTATCCTCTCCCAAGGATAGACGACTTGTTTGATCAGTTGCAAGGTACCAGGGTGTATAGCAAGATTGATTTGAGATCCGGGTATCATCAGATTCGGGTCAGAGAGGAAGATGTGCAGAAGACAGCATTCCGGACACGATACGGGCATTATGAGTTCTTAGTGATGCCGTTCGGTGTGACGAATGCTCCAGCGGTCTTTATGAGTCTGATGAACAGAGTGTTTCAGCAGTATCTTGATCAGTTCGTCATTGTGTTTATTGACGATATTCTTATCTACTCCCGGAGCGAGGAGGAGCATGTGAAACACTTGAGGGCAGTGCTTCAGATTCTCAGAGAGCATCAGTTATATGCTAAGCTCAGTAAGTGCGAGTTTTGGCTGAGCAGTGTAGTGTTTCTGGGGCATGTCATTTCGAGCAGCGGGATATCAGTGGACCCCAAGAAGATTGAGGCTGTGATGGAGTGGGCTGCCCCCACTTCTGTGCCTGAGATCCGGAGTTTTCTTGGTTTGGCCGGGTATTATCGGCGCTTTGTTGAGGACTTTTCGAAGATTGCCAAGCCGCTGACTCAGTTGACTCAGAAGGGTGTACCTTTCTTTTGGTCAGAAGCTTGTGAGGAGAGCTTCCAGGAGTTGAAGCACCGGTTGACGACGGCGCCAGTGTTAGTGATCCCGACGGAGAACTCCAGATTTGTTCTGTATACTGATGCATCACTGCAGGGCCTTGGATGTGTTCTGATGCAAGATAAGCATGTGGTAGCTTATGCATCGAGGCAGTTGAAGCCGCATGAGACCAGATATCCAGTTCATGACTTGGAATTGGCGGCTATCATCTTCGCCCTGAAGATCTGGAGACATTACTTATATGGCACTTCATTCACCATATACACGGATCACAAGAGCCTCAAGTTTTTATTCACTCAGGCAGAGCTGAACATGAGGCAGAGGAGATGGATGGACCTACTCAAGGACTATGATTGCGAGATCGAGTATCATCCGGGGAAAGCCAATTTGACAGCAGACGCTTTGAGCCGGAAAGTGAGGAGTTCTGCTGAGGACGTCATTCATCTGTCGGCTATGATGACCTCCTATTGCCATCTTGGCTATGATTTTGATATAGATGCATCACCAGTGTATGTCTCTACCTTATTAGCTGAGCCAGATATTTATGAGGACATCAGGAGAGCTCAGAGGTCAGATGACGAGGTTCAGAGGTGGTTATCTTTAGTGCATCTTGGTCAGCCAACGAAGTTCAGAGTGGCCGATGATGGGTCTTTGAGATTGGGTGACCGATGGGTGGTTCCAAGTACGCCGGAGTTGCGTAAGGGGATCTTAGAGCGAGCTCACAGTAGCAGACTGAGCATCCACCCAGGCGGGAAGAAGATGTACAGAGATTTGCGTGGTCAGTTTTGGTGGAAAAGGATGAAGTCAGATGTCGTCGCTTTTGTGAAGAGGTGTTTGATCTGCCAACAAGTTAAGACAGAGAGGCAGAGACCTGGCGGCGAATTGAGGAGCTTGGAGATACCGAAGTGGAAGTGGGAGCACATTTCCATGGACTTCGTGACTCATTTGCCGAGGAGTGCTTCAGGCTTCGATGCTATTTGGGTGATTGTGGACAGATTGACCAAGGTAGCCCACTTTATCCCCTATAGCATGACCTTTACATTCTTGAGGATGGCGCAGTTATATATTAGAGATGTGGTGAGATTGCATGGGATCCCCGTTTCTATTGTGTCAGATCGAGACCCGCGATTCACATCTCATTTTTGGGAAGGCCTTCAGTCAACTTTGGGAACTGAGGTCAGATTGAGTACTGCTTATCATCCTCAGACGGATGGCCAGACCGAGCGCACTATTCAGACGCTCGAGGACATGCTGAGAGCTTGTGTTTTGGAGTTCGATGCCTCTTGGCAGGATTCAGTGCCTTTGGTAGAGTTTTCGTATAACAATAGCTACCAGGCGAGTATTCAGATGGCTCCGTTTGAAGCTCTTTATGGCAGACGGTGTAGATCACCCTTGTGTTGGGATGATTTGGACCGCAAATCGGTCGGAGGACCGGAGTTAATTCGGAAGATGGAAGAGAAGATAAAGACAATAAGGCAGAAAATGAAAGCGGCCCAGGACAGACAGGCAGCTTATGCGAATAAACGGCGGAGACCGTTGGAATTTCAGTTGGGAGATAAGGTCTTTTTGAAGATCTCGCCTTTCAGAGGCGTTGTGCGATTTGGGATGCGCGGGAAACTGTCTCCGAGGTATGTTGGACCGTACGAGATCTTGCAGCGCATCGGCACCTTAGCTTACCGACTGGCTTTGCCGCCTTCTTTATCTGGTATACATGATGTGTTTCATGTGTCTATGTTGCGGAAGTATGAGCCGGATCCGTCGCACGTGTTGCAGCCTTCCGAAGTTCAGTTGGAATCAGATGTATCTTATGTGGAACGGCCTGTCAGAATTCTAGATCGAGCAGACCGTAAGCTTCGGAACAAAGTGATACCTATGATCAAGGTTCAGTGGGATCGCAGGGGTGTCGAGGAGGCTACGTGGGAGACGGAGCGGCATATGGTGCAGCACTACCCGGAACTATTCTCTGGTATGTGTTTATGTTTAGTTTCCTTTTGGGGTAAGTGCATGTGATTTCGAGGACGAAATCTTATAAGTAGGGGAGTATTGTGACATCCCCGAAATGGTTAATTGCATTTAGTGCATTAATTGTGTTTATTATGATTAATTATGTGTTGGATTTATTTACCTTATGTGGAAATGCATGGTCATGTGGATAGGGTGACCCGGGATTGCATTTCAGGGTGCATGTGGTGCATGTCGGGTAAATATTATTGGAAGCATGATTTATTTGCCATTGGTAGCAATTGATTAGAAATCATGTATTTAATTGATATTTGGTGCATTATGAGTAAATTCTTTGAAAAATATCATATTGGGGTGTTTTATACACCATGGAATTATTTTGGTATGCTTTTAATTAAATTAACCCAATCCCCTTTTATCCCCAACTCCACTTTACCAAATCACTTTCACTTTACCAAATCAAAACCACAAACCCTTTCCCTTCTTCCATTTTCGAGCTTGAGCATAGGGTTGAAGAGAAAACCTTCCAAAAGTCTTGATTTGTGAAGATTATTGGGTGATTTGAGGTCCCAAGAGGTATGGATGCCTCATTATCATTTTTATTGTGTTTGGGTTAGTTTTGGAAGGGTTTTTAATGATTTTGAAATGGGTTTGTGTGGGTTGTTGTGGTTTTGGTTAAGGGCTAGATTTATACTTGTTTTGAAGTGTATTTTGGTGGTTATGTTGGTATTTATGTTGTTGATTGGTTGGTTAAAGTGTTGGAATGGGTTGGAATGGTTTTGAGGTACAAAAATGGGGGATTTTCGGGTTACAGGGGTTGGCGATCGATCGCCCATTCCAGGCGATCGATCGCGCCCAGGCAGTGAGTTTTGCCAGCACTTGGCGATCGATCGCCACTCTTGGGCGATCGATCGGCGGGTCTGGCGATCGATCGCGCCAGGGGTGGCGATCGATCGCCGAAGGGTGCAATTTTTTAATTCTCGGACAGTGGGTATTGGCGATCGATCGCCGTGAGGGGCGATCGATCGCGAAAGCCAAAATATGGTTTTTTGGTTATTTTTGTAGGATTTTTGGTATTGGACTATTATTGGGTTCTAATATTGGTTTGTGTGAATGTGTAGAACCATCCCAGGTGGCAACACAGCCAAGGCATTGAAGTCCTACCATACCCTACATTTTGGAAAGGTACGTAGTGGACGTACGGGCACCCAACGGTAACATGTATTTTATATACTCATTGATTATGCATTGTGGATGCGTGTATATGTGGTATTGCATTGTGGATGCATATACATGTTGATTTATGCCATATGTGGTATTGCATTGTGGATGCATATACATGGTAATTTATGCATATTGATGATAGATGCATATGATGATTATTGGATGCACATCCCATGAGTCGTGGTCATCCTTTGATGATTTTAATGCTTGCCGCTTTTTGTATTGGTTCCGCTAAATGTGAAGCGAGGGGTGGGAGCGCCGCATGTCACATTTGAGCGTGGTTGTCATATGGGGCGAGAAAAGGGAATTTGCCGCTCTCTGTGAAGCGAGGGGTGGGAGCGCCGCATGTCCATTGTAGCGAGGTTATCCTATGCCGCCCATATGAAAATAAGCGAGGGGCATTAAAATACACTGTGATGGACAGACTAGGGAATGTTGACCAATATTTGGTACTGTTGAGATGGTATATGATGTCATGACATGTTTTGGCCATTAAAAATAATCTGTTGATTATACTCATGAGTTATGGTACAGGGACAACCAAACGGGAAGCGTTTGAAATGCATGGGAAAACAGGAAGTGTTTTATATTGATTATGCATTTACGCTTTATCTTCATATTGTGTTGAATATGAATGATTATTATTGCTCATGTTTGGGGGTTGTCCTTGTAGGTACCTTTTTGGCATGATAGCAAGCTTTGAACGGGTTGAAGTGGTGAGCTTGTGAAGCATTCTTTGAGGATTAAAGGACAT
The DNA here is from genome assembly GCA_907163345.1 of Haberlea rhodopensis. Taxonomy (NCBI): domain Eukaryota; kingdom Viridiplantae; phylum Streptophyta; class Magnoliopsida; order Lamiales; family Gesneriaceae; genus Haberlea; species Haberlea rhodopensis. Next base: position 35,571 of record CAJQUN010000893.1, read on the forward strand.
GATTATTTTGTCTAGTGTCTACTCTAGGAATAGTGTAAAACTAGTTGATAGCATTCATTGATGAGGAATGTAATTAATCCATTCTTTTTGGAAGTCCTTATTATTATGGCATGTAATGCTTAAGCTCATAGACTCAACATGTTCTCTTCTCACTCTGATCATTATATTAGCTCTATTATGCCTTATTTCCGCACTTAAGGATTAGGGTCCTTACAGGTCGTATCCAGACATGTATCCGATACGTCTGAGTCAGAGTGTCACGATTTATCCAGATAGATATCCGAGATTAAAAATTAACTTTTAATTCAGATACGTCATGTGGCGTATCCGATACATATCGAGCAAGTATCTGCGATTATCGTTATCCGAAAAGTATCAAATACTTGAACGTAAAAATTTTAGGAGCATCATAAGTGAAGTGTTCAAAGAAATTATTAGGCTTTAATTTGGTAATTAAGGCAATTAATATAAAAATAAACTAATAATTACGAAACTAAAAATAATTAGAAACAGCCCCCACATGGGCTAAGCATACCAATAGTACAATCACAATGTAATCAAATCTCAAATCGTAATTTATAGAATATAAAATTGTAAATTCATAAAGTACTCCATGTGTACCATTACAATATGTGATCTCCCATGCTGTTCATGTTCTCACAATCACAAAATAATCAAACTCCAAAATCAGTTAATCAATACATTGATTATACTCATGCTCAAACCGTCAATTTCATAATCAAATCATTACATTAATGATTTACGGAAACATAATATATCACATCGTATCACATCGCTCGCGCAACAGCGGCGACATTCTAACATCTCGTACGCTCAACAACGGCGACATCATAACCGATACTCGCTTAATAGCGACAACATCATACTCGTTGTTCGCTCAATAACGACATCTCCACAATTCATAACACATACCATTTATAGCAACAATTATATATTATTCATTAATCATGAAATATATCTAACTATGATCGCACGTCATTGGTGTGTGTTTATCGTGTACGCCCAAATTAACCCCACTCAATCCTCAAGATTGATAACAATAATGTAATAGTGTGAGTAGGGATCGATCCTACGAGGAGGTGTGAATCTTTGTGTTAATGAAAATCAAAACAAAAGAATAATAAATGATGGGGTTGCGAGTTATACTAATTAAAATTAAAAACAAAGATTACTAATGAAAGCGATTCTTGGTATCGGTCGACTCTACCTTGGATATTATCATCTATTTCATCGATTCACAAAAGACTCAATTTTACTTGAATATTCATCAATTGGAAATCTAATTCCTCCCTCACCTTATTCATAGTCAATTAGTCCAAGCGTTCTAATTTAACTTTCACCAATCAATCAATCTCTATATGCATATTCAAGATTAAAATCATGACATCATTCAAAACTAGTGAGCGATGAATCTAAACAACATAAACACAAGCGGTTTATATAATTTAGTCAATGGTTTTCTCTAAGAATTTAATAACACCAACAACAGGCAATTATCGATCTTAGTTGCTTCTTCAATTAGATTACTCAAACAATCTCTTATTTGATATCCAATTAGCAATAGATTATATGCAAGTTACTAGGTTGTCGATCCAATAAACAAACATCAATCATATCAACAAAATCAGAAAAACAATGAATTCAATAAAATCGATAAACAAAAGCGTATGAATCTCCCCAAGATAAATAAATCCAAGGTTTTGTCTTCCTCAACCAAGAATTAAGACTAGCTACACATAATTAAAACAAAACTATAAATAAAAACAAGGGAAAGAAAACTAATCCGATCTCCGCTCGTCGAGGTGTCAATCCCGCCTTCGCTTCGATCTTCGTAGACGTTCTTCAACAAAATTGAAAAGAAAATATAAAACTAGTCTAAAATTATTCTACCCTAACTATCTAGATGTTTTTAGGTCTGATTTTCGTCCATATATGTATAGGGAGGCTGATGGAGTAGGTTAGAATCCATGTGGGAAGGAAAGAAATCAAGAATTTTCACTTTCCAAAATTCTATTGGCGTAATTACGCCTAAAATGGCGTAACTACGCCTAAATTCCCGTAGCACTGGTGTACGTACGCCTGAAATGGCGACTTTACGCCTGATTTTCCATTTTTCTGGCGAGTTTTGTATTATGGCCGTAACTTTCTCGTACGAACTTCGAATTTGATGAATCAGCTGTCCACGCGAAGATAACTCAAAGTTCTACAACTTTTATATGGACCACATTTCCAAAACATGGCTTGAACATATAGAAATATGAGGAGAAATGAGCAACATGTATCTTGGATTCTGGTTTTTTCCTCTTGTCTTCAACTTTAGTCATCTTTCATCATTTTAGCTTGATTACTTCACATTTCCCTACATTTACACAAATATACGATTAGGTAGCATATGTATCAATTTATCAATCAAAATATACCAAATCATAGATAATTAAGCGCAATAGATGTGTCTATTTCTAGTCACATCAAACACCCCCATACTTAAACTTTACTCGACCTCGAGTAAATCAGACAAAACTACAATATTTTTTTGCTTGGCTCATAGCATCATAACAAACTAACTTGTCCTCACTTTTATGCCTCAACAATTTAAAACATGCATAGTAATGAAAGGCGGTGAAAATTTAATAATGGAACAAGTTCAATCCCTAACAATTCGTACCCAACAAAGTAGTGAACGTGTGTGTGTGGTCATAAACAAGTGTCATGTACAATTTATAGATCCAATAGAAGCAAATCCACAATAGTTCAAGTCATACACTAACACAAGTATAAGCTCACTTGCACACTCTTCTCCACTATCTTAGCCACTTTGCAAACATAAATCAAGTAGGTCTTTATTAGCTTGTAGTGTGGCCTAGGTATTGGGTTATGAAAGAAAGGTAAGGATATATCAAGTAAGAGAGTATGATGATATGCACACTAAAAGCTTCTCTTTTTGCTTGAATTTTTCAACTTTTGTTTCAACATTTTTCTTCTTTTGTGCCTTGGCTCCGCTTGGAGTCATATTTTTATCTATTTTCTCAAGGCATCCTTTTTCTTTCATACATTTCATTATTTTCCTTATGAAGCTCACAAACAATTTAATCATTGAATACTTAAGTGCATGTGAATGAAACACATCATACTCCCTTCAAAGGTATGGATAGAACTCATATTTAGGCTCATTAGGGAAGGATGATAAGCTAGTCAAAGAATGTCGAATGGTGGTTGTTTGTATGCTTAGCATACAACCATTCTTTTGCATTAAACCTCAAACAGGGTACTAGTGATTGATTTTCTTTTAAATGGTAGGCTTGAAAGGCTCAAACGCATCAAAGATTGCCTATATCACTTTCATGTTTGCAAGCAGCCTAGACATACGCCTCAAAGAGCATGTAGTTAAGTTCTAGCATGTATTAGAGACTTCTTAAGACTATCATAAAATTTACACAATCTTCACTAAGCTATGCACACTTCACAAGTCATGACAATATTGTGCTCAAAATATTCAACTACTAAGTCAAAGCACACTTTGCATTAGAGTTCAAAGTGCTCCACTGTTAACAATTCACCTATGTTCAAAAGCATGCATGATATCAATTAGGTTTCATCATGGGCTAGTGAATCTAAGCATGTGTTCATTACTAACTATGAGCTCAAAACTTTCAAATTTTCGATTTTTTTGTATTTTTGTAATAGAAAAGCAATAACACACACTAATCCATCCCCCATACTTAAATCTTACATTGTCCCCAATGTAAGGCAAAAATACAAGAAAAGAGAATCTAACTACTAAAGCAAAAATAAAAAAATAAAAGGGAGAAAGGAAACTAACTCCCCTTGGGTTGCCTCCCAAACAGCGCCTCTGTTTAACGTCGGTGGCCCGACGCCAGTTCTCTCGCTTAAGGCGATGCCTATTCGCCTTGCACCTCTTGGAGGGTTTTTGTCTTTTCACTATGTCGCCTTCCTCCAAAGAAGTCAGTTGAGGTCGATCAAGATCTACCTCATTGCATCCTTTAACTTGTTGTCCCCTATGCTCGCCTTTGGGAATCTCATTCTGGTGAGATTCCTTGTTATCCACCTCGATCTCTGTTTGTTGTTCAAGTATTGATGGCCTCAGTACCATCGTTGCTGGAGTTCTTACCTCTTTGTCACTGTCCAAGGTGATGTTGTCTTCGCAAAAATAGTCCCAAGGATCCATTTCATCACAGTATTCTTTCGCCGACTCCTCTGCCACATCACATGATTCATCTAAGTAATCAACATAGTTCTCAGTTGGACACATACCATTCGGAGTTGTAGGATGTACAAGCTCCTTTTCTTCTATTGGCACATGTGTCTCCTCTTCTAGCTCGGGTGGCATCAGTACCACATTCTCCATAGTCTCCTCTTCTTCATCACACCATGATTCGAATGCAATCATGGTCTCCTTTTGTGCTGCTATCCGATCGGCCGATCGTATTAGTTGCTCCATTTGGTTACCCAAATTCTGAGTGCTAGCCCTGAATTACTGTTGAAATTGCAAAGTACTATCATTAAGTATTGAAACAAGATCCTCTAAAGACTCACCAGGGGTATGGTATTGAGGTTGTTGTGGCCATGGCGGATATTGTTGTATGTAAGGTGGAGGTGGGCTCATCCATTGATTGCCATAGTTGAGATTTGAATGATCACTCCAACTTGAATTGTATGTTCTTTGTCCACTCCCTACGCCAAGTTGGTGCACATATACTCCAATTCGTCTAGTCGCCTATAGTCCTCCATGAAAAGATCCAATTTTTCAGAACTCAACCTGTACGCACGAACAAACAAGAGTAGCCGTTGGGGGAAAAGAAGGAGAAAGAAACAAAACATAAAGTATTAACACAAAAATATACAACGCCTCCCCGCAACGGCGCCAAAATTTGGTGTGCGCTTATCGTGTACGCCCAAATTAACCCCACTCAATCCTCAAGATTGATAACAATAATGTTGTAGTGTGAGTAGGGATCGATCCCACAAGAAGGTGTGAATCTTTGTGTTAATGAAAATCAAAACAAAAGAATAATAAATGATGGGGTTGCGAGGTTGTATTATACTAATTAAAATTAAAAACAAAGATTAACTAATGAAAGCGATTCTTGGTATCGGTCGACTCTACCTTGGATATTATCATCTATTTCATCGATTCACAAAAGACTCAATTTTACTTGAATATTCATCAATTGGAAATCTAATTCCTCCCTCACCTTATTCATAGTCAATTAGTCCAAGCGTTCTAATTTAACTTTCACCAATCAATCAATCTCTATATGCATATTCAAGATTAAAATCATGACATCATTCAAAACTAGTGAGCGATGAATCTAAACAACATAAACACAAGCGGTTTATATAATTTAGTCAATGGTTTTCTCTAAGAATTTAATAACACCAACAACAGGCAATTATCGATCTTAGTTGCTTCTTCAATTAGATTACTCAAACAATCTCTTATTTGATATCCAATTAGCAATAGATTATATGCAAGTTACTAGGTTGTCGATCCAATAAACAAACATCAATCATATCAACAAAATCAGAAAAACAATGAATTCAATAAAATCGATAAACAAAAGCGTATGAATCTCCCCAAGATAAATAAATCCAAGGTTTTGTCTTCCTCAACCAAGAATTAAGACTAGCTACACATAATTAAAACAAAACTATAAATAAAAACAAGGGAAAGAAAACTAATCCGATCTCTGCTCGTCGAGGTGTCAATCCCGCCTTCGCTTCGATCTTCGTAGACGTTCTTCAACAAAATTGAAAAGAAAATATAAAACTAGTCTAAAATTATTCTACCCTAACTATCTAGATGTTTTTAGGTCTGATTTTCGTCCATATATGTATAGGGAGGCTGATGGAGTAGGTTAGAATCCACGTGGGAAGGAAAGAAATCAAGAATTTTCACTTTCCAAAATCCTATTGGCGTAATTACGCCTAACATGGCGTAACTACGCCTAAATTCCCGTAGCACTGGCGTACGTACGCCTGAAATGGCGACTTTACGCCTGATTTTCCATTTTTCTGGCGAGTTTCGTATTATGGCCGTAACTTTCTCGTACGAACTCCGAATTTGATGAATCAGCTGTCCACGCGAAGATAACTCAAAGTTCTACAACTTTTATATGGACCACATTTCCAAAACATGGCTCGAACATATAGAAATATGAGGAGAAATGAGTAACATGTATCTTGGATTCTGGTTTTTTCCTCTTTTCTTCAACTTTAGTCATCTTTCATAATTTTAGCTTGATTTCTTCATATTTCCCTACATTTACACAAATATACGATTAGGTAGCATATGTATCAATTTATCAATCAAAATACCAAATCATAGATAATTAAGCGCAATAGATGTGTCTATTTCTAGTCAAATCAGTCATACATACCATATAATCCAACAGTAAGAGCCAAACATTGCCTTTGCCCCGAGATCCAGTGAATTATTCTATATACACATTAATAATTCATAATCAATTATGTGTACATATTCACATACTCAAGTATGTACTCAACCTCCAAATACATCATCCTATCACGATGATTAATCACAACTACTGAACTCTGTATACTACTCAAGGCATCCCATTTTATTCCATGCTCATTAAGTTAACGGTTAACTCGGTCGAGTAGTACATCTTACTAAAGTTCAACTCATTGCAATTCATTTAACTTGTAATATGTTCATTGGAATGTAGACATCATCATGAAAACCTACCATAAATATTACATTCCAAGATCACGATATTTTAACAAATTTTCAAAAAAACAACATAATACGAGATCTTTCTTCCGCAATCGATCGTCGCTCAACACCGATCGATCGCCAGTCTCTATTGCCCCCTAGCGATTGATCGTCGACTTGCTCGCGAGCACTGTTCATTGCCATCAATTTTCAGTAACGTGTCGCAATTGACCGGCGCCAACGCCGCGATCGATTGCGACCTGCTATTTTCAGAATTTGTTTTTGCTTCCATGATGTTTTTCAACTCAAAACTCAAAACCAACACCCACAACACTTCAAAAACTCCAATAAAACTCATTAAAAACACTACAGACATTAATTTAACAAGTTCTTCAAAATCTCTCAAAACGTAAACCCAAAACAAATCATACCCAAACTTCACAAAACTACTATCAAAACAACGACAATCAGAGATGAAGCTAGTTACCTAGTTATTTGCTCACGAATCTTGCTCAAAAACCGAGTTCCATGGGTTTCTCTTCAAGGGGAAAAGAAGGGGGAGAAGAGAGGGGAGGAGGCGATGAGGCTGGGAGGGGAGAAGAGAGGGGAGGAGGCGATGAGGTTGGGAGGAGAGAGAGAGGAAATGAGCGGAGTGACTGAACTGAGTCCATTTGGTATATATATAGCACCAAGGGTCCACAAACCCAAGTCTCAAATACTCGCACCAAAAACTCAATAACAATAAAAGTGTTCAATAAAATCTCACACTTGCTCAAATACATCTCAAACCTCAATCCAAGGCTCCCCAGACCCCAAATCCCACTACCAACACAATCTCAAGGTTCAACGCGTCAATGAAGTAACATCACAACCATTGGATCCAACAACCCTGATACCAGAATTAAATACTCTGGAATCTCAATACCGTAATTATCTCATAATTACTACAATTAAAATCGATTAAGGATTTTAATCACTTTGGGATTAATATCATTAATTTCCGGATAAATAAATAAATAATATATATATATATATATATATATATATATATATATATATATATATATATATATGATGGTGTAACCAACGGTAAATACATGGCCAACAAAATAAGTGACTGCAACAAGTTACAACCGGTTCCTTGGCCAATTCCAAGCATATATTGCAAATAAACAAGCCACTTTCGTCATTCTTATAAAATATTATCAAAAAGTTAAATATAAATAAAAAAACCAAAGAATATACATATATCTGATGCTTTTTTGAGACTATCAGATACAAGTTAATTTATTTTATGAGCACATATATCAAAATCTTCGATCTTGCAAAGTTAGCTTATTCACTACGTAAATGGCAAAATGGTTGAAATGACTGACATTCCCAACTTTGGGATGGTCATTGTTTTGAGACCTATGTAAAACAAAAATTACCCTCCCGAATGCTAAAAAAATAATAGATGCGATTGATAATGTGATATTGCATAAATAAAATTAATGGATGTTATTCATCGAGGAAAATACTCACTCAAGATTAAAATAGACAAATAAAATTATATCTTAAATCTTGCTCAATATCTTCGTAAAATAATCAATGTTGAAGCACAAAATTTATGATCATATGAATATGATTTTGATTAGGTCCCAATTTGAAATTAATTTTTTTTTAAAAGAAGAATATGAAATCTTCTTGATTTTTTTTGAACAGATATCGTGAGGGCTCAATCATAATCATGTGATTAATGATCACATAATGATAATTATATTATAAACAACATAAGATTAGTTTAGAATTTACTAACATGTGGCCCTAAATTCGACACGACCTCCTCGTACTCGGAACATACCAAATGTTTTACACACACACACACACAAACACACATATATATAGCATAAACCAGCATATACAATTCAAAAATATCATAAACATGTCCGTATGAATTGAAATAAACTAAATATATATAGACTCACCTACATCCCAAGGACACATTCGTGGTATACATATAATTACTGGGACAAATCGTAAAATGACCTCACAAGTGTGGCTCCCATCGAACGTACTCTCTATGTGGTCCTGAAAACATGTACTACCTGACATTATCTAAACACAAAGGCAACAACGCCACCCCCAGCCCTTTGGGGTGAGCAAAAGTCCATTATGAACGATCATAATATATACAACATGTATCAATAAAATGATATACAAAATGAAATGCAATATATGTCATGTCTGTATCGTACACCCATCCACTGGGTATCTCAGAGCCAATAATGAAAGTCCAAATATATCAATAGCTCGAGCCAAGTCAAGCAAAGGGGAGTCCATGTGGCGCGTCGTCAAAGCGTCACCAAATCCCAGCTCTTGACATCATATTATATAGGGATATCCAGATGGTGGCGTAAACATGGTGCCACCAATCTTAGTCTCAACAAATAAGGGATAATTGAGAGGATGATATCGTCAATACGCCACCAATTCCCATATGAACCAATCATAGCAATCAGAGGGGCCACAAATTCTCTATGCCTTTCAAACCACTTAATATCAGTCATAGTACCGTGTATAACCCCTAAAATTGACAGAATCCAAAATAACAGGGTATCGATGGATTGTAGCTCAACGTGTATGTTATGCATAGATGCATGTAAAAATGTTTGTGTTAACAAAACATTTATTTTTATATTTCGATATGACAATTATGAGATGAATGCTACATAATTAAATAAAATCATGTATACTTGTAATCTCACATTATTGACATAATTCATCAAATCCAATATCAAATCATATATATACTTGACATATTTTACTATTGCAACATACCTTATTTCTTCTCACCGCTTGATCAATAGATGCTATCCAAATATAGAAATCAATCTACATAATTTCAAGCATTCACCAAGCTTTCAATATATTAAAATTATTAAGCTGCTTACATGATGTATTCATTTTCCCTCAAAATAGGCTACTAATCTTAGCCTAATACTTTAGTTTATATCATCTTGTTTTGGTGATAAGCTGGATGAATGGAATTTGTATGTGTGAGATTTACCCTATATAATTCAAACAAGTCACTATTTAATATTTTGTTATATAAGTATCACTCTAAGGGATATTAAATATGATAATCAAAATTATTGTTAATTTCCCCCAAGGTACATCTTCTCTAACAAAGTTTAATAGGTCAAAACTTTGTACAGGAAATCATAAAAGAAGCTCTAAGCAGTTTCTTAATCTGAAGATAAGCTAGCTTGCTAGATTTTACTTCAATAATAACTCTACAGGTACACATAAAAAATGAAATTAAAATTGGAGAAAACTCCACATTTAAGGTCATGCATTAGCGTTATCCTAATTCATGATAATAATTGACTATGGACTATTTAAGAATAATCTATTATAATTCTAAGGCTATTATTATATATAAATTCAAATTATGCAGACAATAAAGTATAATAATGAATTGCTATAAATGAAATATCATAATACAAAGTGCCAAAATCAATCATCTAATGAATGGTTTTTATGACATATTCCGACACAACACACAAGGACTAATTTGTTGTTATTTGGAAGCTTCAACCACATCTTTTGCATAGAGTTTGTGAAGCAAATAAATTTACTCGCATTGCTTCATGAGATTAAACCTAAATCAATATGTAACTTTGTATTATAGATAAATTTGATTATAAAGAGGCGTATGGTTTGTGATATGAGCACTCCAAATCACAAATCCGTTAAACCACAAAGGTGTAAAAGCGCTCAACAAGAACAATGATGAAAATGCTCTAAATGCTCAAGTTTTGTAAGGTCCTTGTACCATATTATCGGAAAGTATGTTTAACTTCTCGACAATTATGTGATTTATCTTATGTTAATCATATGGTTGAGAATATGTTAATCACCTGATTATGATTGGGTCCTCACAGTATGGTATTTGAGCTTATGAAGTTGATGTCTTCCGATTATGGTATTCACATGTACTGTAATTGGTTAATGATTTATTGATATGCACTTGTGAGATTTCGAGGACGAAATCTTTTAAGTGGGGGAGAAATGTAAGGTCCTTTTACCGTATTATCGAAAATCATGTTTAACTTCTCAACAATTATGTGATTTATCTTGTGTTAATCATATGGTTGAGAATATGTTAATCACATGATTAGGATTAGACCCTTATAAGTTTTTATCACAAAACTTTGCATTGATTTTTGAAAATCTGATTTTAAACAAGTGAGGGAATATTATATTTAAAGTATACCAAGAGATGTCTAAAAAGATATCATTTTGAGGCATCCTATCATAAAAAATGCACTAGAACGAGAATGGACGCACCATTATGCGGAAAGCTACATGGGCGACCGATCGCGCCGCTGTCTCCAACACATAGAAACACGCTGCCTCGCTCGATCGATCGCCCGAATTTTTCTTTTAAATTCAAATTTCCAACAATCCCCCCACATGAATTAAATTAATGCAAGTAGGCAATTGAGCGCTTTTAACGACTATTATGGCATCTGGAGAGATATCTTGCGGCTTTGAATATTCCGTAGTAGTATTCAATCGGATTTACTTGACTTAATAGTGAACTTAAAGTCTTGAACTATATAGTTATTGGTGTAAACCTAGACAATTGAACACACACCATAACAATTATAACCTTTGTATTGGTTTCTTACGGTTGTGTCCATTCCGACCTTGGACCACCATTGGTTTCATAAGTGCTTTTCATCTTTGAAGCGGCCACACTTCGCACTCATGTATGTTATCTCCTAGAAGAGTATCCCGCTATACTCCAACATATTTCTTATATGTTTTAGGAATCACTAAAGGCCTTTTTGTCTATACGATCTCTCGGCCTTTTGCCTATACAATCTCTCGGTTTATACAATCTCATAGTTTGGTTGTCCCTTGAACCTAGATCATGGGATCTCCAGTCACATAGGTTGGATATCCACTACAATATTTTAATTATGAGGTTTTTAAATCCATTCCCCTCGATAAACTTTCCATACGATCTCTCGGTTTAACATTTTATATGCGGATCCACGGTTTCACATAATCACTCGTGATTATGCAATTAGAGATCATTTTGTCATATAGCATTTGCGCAACACATTTTAGTTGCATGCACATGATTTTTCTCTAACAACTTATAAAGCCACTCGGCCGAAGATGACACGATTATACCGCAAGTGCACGGTGTCAAGTTTTAGTATAATGATATAAAAATAAGGTTGTTGTACCCACATGGACTAGTAACAAATTCAATTAGGTTAATTATATTTAACCTATGAAGTTATGAAAGTTTACTAATTTACTCAAGCTTAGGAAATAATCAGAGATAATGCAATAAACAATAGAGATAAATATCGAAACTTCGGTTCACTTAAGTAATCCGCCACAATTCATCTACTAGTTCTAATCAAAATTAATGCATCTAAGGTGACAAGTTTTTCAGTTATATCTAAAATTATCTCTCGTGCTATATTAAACCTAATACCAATTTGCAGTAAGTAACTCCCGTTCACTTATTTAACAAATCTGTATTGCATACGTTCTATAAAAACCCTTTGCCTTCGATTACTAGATATCTATAGCTATCACGCATGTATTTGACGTCATCTCTCGATCTCCGTCTGAAATCCACGATTTATATTATATGTTCCGTAATACAATCTCATGTCTCAATCTCAGTTGCAAAAGTTACATCATTCAAAGGGTAACTAATCCCTCAAAAGCATTAAAAACATACAAAAAACACAAAGATAGCAAAAACTAGAATTAAAATTGTGTGTTCATACAAAAGATCCCATAATCTCGATAAACGACCTAGCCTAGCATACTAAAGCAAAAACAATGTTTTATCATATTTAACAACATAATAAACATTGAAATCTGAATAATAAACCAAATAAAATGTTTAGAAATACAGAAAATTGCTAGGTATTGACTCCTTGCGTTGATCCGATATCCCTTTCCCACTGCGTTGCTTTGAATTTCCAACTTGTATGTGGTGGCTCCTCCCAAGTCTAGGATAAAAATCAGATGACGAACCTCTCTTTGATGCAAAAACTCCATTTTATAGTTAGAAATCCAATGAAGAACCCTCTCTTTGATGCAAAAACTCCATTTTATAGTTAGCAATCCGAGCCCGCAAAATCTGAGACCAAAAAATAGCAAATCTCTTAAAAAAAGTAATTTTTCTCTCGCAGGGCTCTGTAACGATCGATCGCTATGTCCATGGCGATCGATCTCTTCTACTTGTCTATCTATGGCGATCGATCTCTGTATGAGTGGCGATCGATCGCCTAAACTTTCAACCCAGATGCGATCGATTTTTCATTCTTCGTGATCGATCTCTTTATTGTATAAATTTTCCTCACATCACTGCGTTGCAGTGATCGATTTCTTCAACCTGGAGATCGATCGCCTACTTCTAAATTTCACAATTCAACTCTTTTCAACTTCTTTCCAATGTCTTGACTTGTCCCAGTTCCACCTTCCAATCCATAAAATGTGGTTTTCCCATTTTCAGGCATCTCTTGCACTTTAACTGGATTCCTGGAATTATACGAAAACACAACCAAAAGCGTAAAATCGTCCAAGAATCCCTATAAAAATTGTAAGAAACTTATGCAAATATAAGTGTAAAAATAGCATTTATCAACTCCCCCAAACTTAACTCTTGATTGTCCTCGAGCAAGAATAGAATTAAAAACAGTGAAACTCACAAATGATAGGTGATATAGATTATTTCGTGCTCATATGTTTAGCTCAGGAATACACGAAGTGTTTTCTCTTCAAATCAAGTAACAAGCCTCAAACTGGGAACGTGTGTGTGCTATTGTCAATCACAAGTATCATACAATCGTCATAGATCAAACAGTGCTAATCAACAACAGTCAAGATTATCATCAAGCATTACATATACCTAAGTTTCAAGCACTTCTCCAGTAATGTAATTAATTCCTAAACTTGGATCAAAATGTCTTTTAAACTTATAATGTTAGACCTTCGGTGTCGGTTTTCAAAGAAAAGATAGGATAAGCGCAAAGAAGAGAGTACAACTTATAAAGTTCATTTTTAGCACATATTGAACTTCTCTTCTTCTTCTTTTTTTTTCCCTAGCCTTGGCCACTTTGGGTCTTATTCATTTACTTTATCTCAAGGCTCTTTCTTTACATATGCTTTTGCTCTTTTTCTCATTCATCAATCTTTTTCAATAAGCTCATCACAACAATTCACGTGCATCGAATGCGATTCATTATACTCCCTTAAGGCAAGGGTAATTTTCAATTTCGGTTCATAAATGTGGGTATAATGAGTTTGCCAATGAATGTCGAATGTGGGTTTATTTGTATGATAAACTTACACCATTCTTTTTCAATTAGGCTCAAAAGTGGGCACTAGTGATAAATATAGACATGGTAGGCTTGAAAGGCTCAAACGTTCCAAGGATCGCCTAAAGCATGTCCAAGTCAAGTTCATAATTATAAAAATTTCGCCTCAAAGTGCCATCCAAGTAGGTTCTATGATAACTCTAAGATGCTCAAGACATGTCATCAAGTTCACACATATCATTACTACTGCAATTGCAATCAACAAGTTCATGACTCAATGTGCTCAAATTACTCATCATTTTCAGCATATCAACTCAACTCAAGATATTAACAACAAGTCTACAAGCATCAAGAGTCAAGTCATAAGTAGAGTAAACTAATATCATCACGGCCTATAGTCACTACTTTAATCCAATTACACAAAAAAAAAAAATGCTCTTCATAAGATAATTCAAGATCAATACTCAACCAAATATTCACAGCTCAAGAGAAACAATCAATCAACGACTCACTACTCCCCCAAACTTAAATATTTCATTTTCCTCAATGTAATAAGATTGTAAAATAGGGACGGTGACAACCATCAGTAGTCGTCACCCTCATCCCTAGCTTCTTCATCATTGGTGAGAGTTGTGATCAAAATTTGAGTCAACACAAACAAATAAATTTAAAATGCAAACCAACAGAAACAAAATCAAAATGGAGATAATGAAAAGAAATAGTTCTTGATTTATAGTCCCAAGCTGGACTTATTACCACATTTTCTCAAAGGTTGGAATCGTTTGTGGAGCCCGAATCTCTATAATCAACTGGGTAATGCCTCAACCTCTCATTATTAACGACATAAGTGCCTAGAATATGATCCCTCATCTTAATGGCTCATGTGCGTTTATCTTGGTAACAGTGAATGGTCCAACCCATGAAGCCTTTCGATTGCTTTGAAAAATGCGAGGTGGCGATGCTTTATGTAATTCGACTGTCTCTCCCTTCATGAACGTCTTTTTATCTTTTTGCTTCTTCGCCTTCCTTGGCTTCACCATGTCACGACTCTTACCTTCTTGAGTCTCTAGTTCGGTCTTCACCTTCACCTCAGAAGTACCTTGCACCACATCAACAAGCAAAGTGCCAATCATGTTAACTTTTAAATAATCATGCTCCTTGTGTGCATTTGTTGAAGATTTAAACATATTGAATGTAACCCGATCCTCTCCTACACGGAGGACAACTGCTGTAAGGCCCCGTTACTAGTTAATTATGATTAATCCGGATTAACGATGTTTTTGCAAACCCGAATAATTAAAAGTACGGAGTTTGAATTAAGGTGTTTCGGACTATGATGAGTCAAGTAACTAGTGAAACATGTTTTTAGTGTTTGTGCATGTGCATAATCACGTGGCACTTGGAGAACACATGACACTAATTAATTTAACTCATGTTTAATACATGATTTTGGACCAATAATCTTGCAAGATAGTGATGTATTGACACATGGATTCTACAATACGTAAAATAAGTTAAAATCAAGCAAATTACACTTGGAAGCCACACATACTCCATCATTTTCAGATGTGGTGTGACTTAGCATGCAAGATGATTTCTCTCTCTTAAAACAAAAATCCTCCCCTTATCTCTTCAAGCATTTTCGAAAATTCCAGCCCATTTCCTACCAAAATTCTTGTGAATTTATGAGTGCTTGTTACATGCAATTAAGGATTTAGAAGCTACAAGGTTAGGGAAGAAGAACCCAACAAGAATATTTGAGTTTGGAGTATTCTTGAGGGAGGAGAGAAGAGTTTGGAAGGAGAAACGAGCTTGGTTGACTCAAGGGCTTGTTTGATGCTTCAATCTTGAATATTATTGAAGGTATAACACTTTTCTTGAGTTTTATTAACTTGGTGTTGAGGGCAAAGGTAGAATTTTGGTGCAAGGTTTTGAAAAACTTGCTGTCAAATAAATCTGCAGAAAATAATGTTGCATGCAGTAGATGAGTTCGAATTTTCGATTTACTTAGAGTTCGAATCTGAATTAGAGTTGTAAATTAAGATTATAGATACTTGTGTTGTATTTCTGTGGTTAAAATTTAAGACAATTTGGACATGAAATGAGTGAGATATGCTCATTTTACTAAAGGGTGCCAGATTTGACTCTGCATGTACTGTAAATGCACATGCATTGTAGAATTCCGAACTTTTGACATATTTTCCTTTCGAATTTGTTGACGGTCTTCAAATAAATTTTTTATATATTTTCATTTGTATTGAATTTTTTAAAAGAAGGACTTAAATCAGACTAATTTTCAATTAGTTATGAATTTTATACTTTAAGTGCTCAATCTATATCCTGCATGTGGGTGAAGATATTCATGCAGTGTGTTCTTCGGGTTCCTGGGTATTTTTGGCTACCCGAAAATGTCTAGAAATAAGAATTTTAGTACTTTGAGTTGGCTGTCTTTTTCCACTAGAATCATGCAATTTGAATAAAATGAAAACGTTATGGCGAGTTTACAAAACCCGCTCAGGCTGGAAAACAGATTTTTAAAGCCTATGTTTTAGTGTTTAAACTACTTTTAGATGAAGGAACCAGCTTGACATTATCAGATAAGAAATGAAGTCCTCCTAGTTTTTGAACTTTGGGCACCAGAATCGAGTCATTTGGACATCATATGAGTTTATTATGATTTTTATACGAAATTGGGTCAGGCCGGAATTTGGCGAGTGTCCTGTTTTTCTCAGCAGATTGTTCTTGGCCATTTTACTTAGGCTAAGTGAACGAATTTGAAGATGAGTTAAATTGATGAAATGTTCATTTTTAGTTAGTTTTTAAACAAAATTGGACCCATGTTATTTTATTAAGTGTCGGGAAAGTTGTGAGCCAATCTCTACGATTACGCGGGTTGAAATTTAGAGATTTGACTTTGGGTCTAAGTTTGAGTATTATTTTTATAAGTTCTAAGGCTAGTATGTAACCTTATGTTGTACTCTGTTATGACCAGGTTCATTAATCATGAGATTGAGTTAAGGACCACTTGGTAATTAGTTAACGGTTCTGAGGTACGTTGAAATGGGTTTTATCACGACGTCTGACGAAGACGTGTAATGATATTATTTTATTATTTTACACGTCATTAATTGATTTATATGATTTAATTGTCACTATATGATTCTTATGTGACTATATGACGTGTTGAGATACATGTAGTATATGATATGTGAATTTACATGATATATATTGATTTTCACATGAGATTGCATGACATAATGAGTTGCATATGCCTTATGATACATACATGATTCATGGGCATATCATATTGATCTATCAACTTCTTTGATATCCATGATGATGACTGAGTTGATTTACTCTGAGTGTCGGGGATGACAGGCAGTACATGTAGCGACTGTAGTCACGCGCGTTGCAACCAGACCTAGACACGAGGGTTGACGAGCACAACACAAGATGATTCTCATAGCACAAAGTGTGTGTGATGTCATCCTCTGCTGGAGCTGATATTGATTGATGATACCTTCCTTTGGACTCAAATATTGGTATCTTGAGATTCGATTCTTTATACCCATTCCTACATCGCATTCATACATGGTATGCATTGCATGATACTTTGTCAATCTTGACATGATTTTTTTATTTCTCGTACTAGGTTCGGACCCCCTTCGCGGGGGGCTGTCATGTCTTTGATGTATGGGCATGACATGTGGTACAAGTGGCGTACTGCGGATGCTCGAGGTGAAGCATCAATAAATACCAGAGCTCCGTGAGAGCGAGCTCAGGTTTATGTTTTAAGTTTCGAGTCCCAATACAGATACCGGGGTATGCCCCGAGTATCTGTATTTTAAGTATTCTATTTCTGGTTGGTTATATACTTGCTTATGTGATGAGCAACATGTTGAATTGGGAAACTGAAATTTCATATTTTCAGTATCACCTATGTATCACCTAAAAGCGAAATTTTTTAGAGCCATTTGATAGGACATTTCAAATAAATCTTTTCGCTGTTTACGCAACTTAATCATTATGTGTTAATTAAACACCACATTAGGAATGGGCCCTCACATTATGGCAGAGCATACTCTGGATATACTCGAACTAGAGTTATGACACCGAGTCTAGTCACAAATAAAATTGTTTGTGCATGTAACTGACTACGTGTTTTATATGCTCTTGCCTGCTATGAGTACATGTTAGATAATGAAATTTTAGACATGTAATGGATTACTAAGTAGGGACATCTAGATGTCATATCTTTAAGTATTATAATATGCTGAGTTGCATATAATCTAGAGAATTTGAGAATTTTATCTATTAGCACTGACAGTTGTTGATCGGATGATAATGTAGAGTAAGTAATGAGAACATCTCTAACTTGAGATGTATATATGATGCTTTGATTTTATGATGAACAATTAGTGTTTGGACATGTAGAAGTGATATGAACTGTAATAGCTATTTAGCGAACCTGTAGGCACTGTAAACTGTTAATTGAATTATAACTTAGTGATAATACATATATTATTTGGAATTTTATTTATCACTTTGAGGCTCAATCCTTGTGATTAGTGTGATGACACTAGAACTATTTAAAACACATTTTGTCGATCCTATTTTGAGTCCGAAAGACCAGGGTAATATGTATGAGTTTGCGTCAAAACATGTGCATGTGGAGATGATGATTTAGAACTTGAGAATATTGGAATTAATGATATTTTAATTGAAGATCGAGTATATTTGTTGTGAGAAACAACAAGAATTGGTTTGAATGAGGACATGGATATGAGGACTGTTGTATTTCAGTTTATGTGTCTGAACTATGAATAAAAAACTACAATATGAACTCTTCTAGATGAGAGTATCTATAGTAATGGTAGTGATGAAAGACGAGTTCTCCCTCTTTCTGATAAGGAAAAAGATGTTAACGAGAAGATCATGTTGATTACATTGAAATTGCTAATTAATTATCGTGGACTTGAGAAATGGAAGTATCTGCTTAATCTCATTGGTATTCACTAGTGAAGAGATTAGAAATCGACTGAAGGATAAGACACCGATGAGCTAGAACTGGATTAAATGTTAATGAAGTGACTATCATTGGAATAATCCCAGTTCATCCAGCTCTAGTAATTCTAGAGTTACTAAGATATTGTAGAATATCAGATCTTTTCGAGGTTACTATAGATGTAAATATCTACTGATCCATGTGAAAGAATAATAGGAACTGATATTGATTGTGGCCAATCATAGCATGTTCATTATGTGCTCAGGAACTGATATTGATTGTGGCCAGTCAGAGCATGTTCATTACGTGCTCAGGAACAGATGTAGCCATAACAATAAATACTTTGAGCTAGGGGTAGATATCATACTGGTTATTCTTTTCGACCACTCAGTTCCAGCAGTAGTTAGTTACCTATAGACCAGAGAGTATACCTTGATAGAGGATACGGTTAGAGATGCTTCAGTAGTGATCGCAGATACATGTCATGTATTTGATCACACTGCACAAGTTTGTTAGGATCGAGGTAGTGTTTAGAAGGGGGGGTTGAATAAACACTAGATTCAATTTAGATTTTTCTCGAGTTAACTGCAAACTGTTAAGTATTACAGTAGCTTCTCAATGAAAGGCAAGTCAGCAGACACTGATTATAGTGCGGAAGACGTCTGCTGGACTTGTGAGGAATAAAACTGAGTAGTAAATAAGCAATAAACAAATGACACATGAATTGTTTCTGGAAGTTCGAAGCACAACGCTTCTACGTCTCCCCTTCTTCCTTTGCAGGAAGGATTCACTAGAAGACTCGGTTTACACTTTACAGTATACAACCTTCTTAGGCACTCACACAACTTGGCCTAAACTCCTAGCAATCACTACTACTTGATTTGGTTACAAAAGATTCTATGACACTCTTTACAGAATACACTTTTAGCTTTGAGTGTTCTTGAGCAGCAGGCTTCAGTTGGAATAATCTGTCACAGATTCAGTTGCACTGCTTGTCTGCTCTTTGCTGAACTTTTGGAATATCAGTAAGTTGATTTTCTTGTTTGCTTTGAGGTGTTTCTCTTTGTTGAAAATCGCTCAGCTAACCTCTTCATTCTTTGCTTGGACGTATTTATAGGTTTGGTTTTCCAACGGTAGCTTTTCTGTATTAGGAAGAGATTAGCTTTCCAAATTCATATTGTCTTCTTTCCTATTTTGTTAAGCAACGGCTCTTTAACTCTGACGGTAATGGTGGCGGAGATATAGCAGGGTTGCGCCGCTCTGTTGTACCTTTGTCAGAGAATGTTGTACTTATTTGTGTCTCGTTGCTTAGTGCTCTTACTGGATATTTAAACTTCTGCTGGTTTTCTTTGTTCAACTGGTCGTTCATCCTCTAGTAACCAGTAGATGTCTTTGTTCAGTGTGAGACTATCCGGTTGATGGTTGTCCAGTAGATGTCCATCCAGTTGATGTCTGTCCGGTTGATGTCTATCCAGTTGGTAGCCATCCAGTTGATGTCTTGTCCGGTTGATGTCTATCCAGTTGGTTGCCATCCAGTTGATGTCTTGTCCGGTTGATGTCTATCCAGTTGGTAGTCATCCAGTTGATGTCTGTCCGGTTGATGTCTATCCAGTTGGTAGCCATCCAGTTGATGTCTTGTCCGGTTGATGTCTATCAAGTTGGTAGTCATCCAGTTGATGTCTTGTCCGGTTGATGTCTATCTAGTAGGTAGTCATCCAGTTGATGTCTGTCACCCGGTTGGTCTTTATTACCCGGTAAGACTTCAACATCTGGTAGGTGTTCATCCAGTTGGTCTTTATCACCCGGTTGGTGTCTTCACCCGGTAGGTGTTCATCCAGTTGGTCTTTATCACCCGGTTGGTGTCTTCACCCGGTAGATGTCTTCATCCAGTAGGTGTTTGTAATCACCAAAACTTAGAAATCGTTTCCCAACAATTTTCCCCTTTTTGGTGATGACAAAACTAAGTAATAACGATTTCATACTTGAATAATTTAAGTGGTGAATCCTGAAAAAGACTTGAAGACATAATGGAAAGGAAATTTTCATTTGTTATAAAGATAAGCAGATTACAAGTTGTAATCAAACTGGACAATTGAGAGAGATTCATCTTCATTTAAGACGAATTCTTATAACTGGATTTATCCTAATACAAATCTATTTCTACAAAAATATAGCTGATACATGACAAATTTTAAACAAACAATGTAGACCGGAGAGCTTCGATCCACCTAGTTGCGGAGAGGAAGAGCTTCGATCCACCTTGTTTCAGAGAGGAAGAATTTCGATCGGGGAGAGTCAAATGTATATTCATCAGGCCTCCATGGTTTATGGATTCACCTATGAAAATACTCTATCTCTGTTTTCCCCCTTTTTGTCATCATCACCCAGATATCTCCTGATTGTAGTTCCTGACTGATGATGAGCATCAGAGCAGGATCCAAACGCTGAAGCTTAACGGAGCTGGGTTAGATAAGTAATCAACCCATGAGGGGTTGATTTAGATAAGTAATAAACCGTTGCAAAAAGGAAACCAAGGAATTTTCAAGAAATTGAAAATGATCATGATGAGTGAATGTGTTATAAAAACAGAAATGAGTCTCTATTTATAGAAGAATTTCATTAAGTGTGAACACAATAAAGATGTTACGATAAGTACGGAAAAAGTCAACTGAAAACAGTAAATAGATAAGAGTAATTCATAAGGGATCAGAAAATGATACTATTTTCTCCCTAACCAATGTTGGGAATAGTCGCGCTTTTCGGTAGACGGTTGGCGCGGACTTCGAGATCTTTGCTGAGTAGATGGTCTGGACTGATGGGATGCCCCAGCTGCAGTGGATGAACGAGTGCTGGACTCGGATCTCGCTGGGACTGAGGAGCAGGGAGGCTAGACTCAGGCAGTCTTCGAATAGTTTGAGGGGCAGCAGGCAGACTGTTGCGTAAGTCTTGAATTTGGGAAGCAAATGCTGCCTGCATGGTTGCCAGTTGATCGGTCAAGACTTTCTTGGCATCTTCTATCTTATCCCAAAGAGCCAGTGAGGTGGCAGCCTGAAGTGATTCATTGTGTTGATTTATCTGAAGATGAGCCTGCCCTATTCGAGAGAAGGAGTCTGCAAATGCATCTGCAACAAAAGTCTGAAGTCTGGTGACCGTAGATGTTAAGCTGTTTAAGTCCCGATATACATGCTGGAACTGAGTATCAGTATGCTGGTGATGGCTTCCAAGAATAAGAGTCGCATTGCGCTCTTCCTGTTTAAGCTTGTTGACATCACTGGCTAGTGCAGAGATTGCATTGGAACGTTGTACTAGCTGTTCAGCAATGTCAGGTGGACCTTCAAGAGGGATAGAAGTTTGGAAATCGAAGAAATCCTCTGAAGGTTCTTGAGCCATTGATGGATCCACAACAATTATTTGAGGGTCAGCAGAAGTAGCAAGAACGCCGGAATTATCTTCAACAACTGCAGTAGATAATAAAGCAGTGTCTTCAACAAGTGGTGCAGCTGTTGAGTCTGGAGCAGTAACATCCATATCAGCAGTGGCTTGGACAGCCGCAGCGGCAGACGACTGTGTATGATCATTAGAATGTGAGGACTCGCTGGGTTCATGGTTGCCAGAGGAGATGGTAACTTGATGAACCACAGTCTGAATTACTGTGTCCACATTTTCGTGATCAACAACCATCGGTTGGGTTGGTTGATCATTGTTAGGGCTGGGAGCAGAGGAGACAAGTGGAGCAGTTGGAGAGGAGATTTCTTTAGTAGGAGAAGTTGCCTCCAAGGCAGTTGACGCTGTCTCCACTCCAGTGGTAGTGGTCTCCAGATCAATCGAAGCTATCTCCACATTAGTAGGAGCAATCTCCAAATCAACAGTGGCTATCTGTAAATCAGTCTGGTCGGGGCTTGCAACATTTACAGCAATAGAGCATGAGTGAAGACCAGTTGATATGCGAAGATCATGAAGAGCTTGCTTGGCCATTTCTAGTTTTGGTCCAAGAGTATTTAGAACTGCTCTATCATGATTCGCTGTGCCTGAATCGCCGTTGAAATGCTGAAGACGGGTTTCAACAAGGGCTTGCAGTTCGCCCACATAGTTCATCAGACGGAATATATCCCTCAGCTTCAGGCTCTTCTCAGGGTCCGAGATTTGAACATAAGCCAAAATTTGGTTCTCATCTTCTCGTGCTTGATCCAGGATAGGAGTGAAATCATTAAATCGAATTTTCACTCGTGCCTTCACCCATCGATCAAAAATGTCTAGCTGTGGCTGCAGTTTGGCTTCAACTGTATCCATGACCATTTGTATCTCGTAGGCAACAGGTGTGGACACTGGAGCCATAAGAGTTTTGCCTTTACCAGCGGTGGTGGTCTTTGGATGACAGTAAGGACACAAGGACTTGGGTGTCCTAAAACTGATAGAGTCGGGTGCTTGCTGAGAGCTCACCAGTGCAGAGGAATTTTCTGCGGGAGCCACTGAGGTAGCAAGAACCATGGCCAATGAAGCAGTTGGTTCCTTAGGTGGAGGATTTTCAGGGTTGGGTTCTCTACCAGGGATATCTTCTGTCGGACCTGCGGAGGAGATGATATCAGAAGCAGCAATGACATTCTGTCGGAGAGCGGGATGAGCCCCTTTTCTAGTTCTGGGATTCTTAGGAGGAGGAGGGGGAGGAGATGACTCAGCGGATTCCGATATGGTTTGTTCAGAATCACTAATAACCTGAGTCGATCGGCGCTTCGTCAACCCAACCTCTCTGCCACTTCGCTGTCTGTGTAGGTGAAGATACTTCGCAGTGATTAGTCTCCCTGGATGAAGTTTGGAGAGAGCCCCGGTCTTAATGTTTTTGCTGTAAAAAAGGCTGCTCAGTGGTAGGGCGAAACCTGATTGACCTTTTCCAGAACCAACTAGACAAGTGAGAATTTGAAATAGTGCAACTGACCAGTTTATTTCCAAACCTTTGTATATGGCACTCATAACATCAAATTTTTTCTGGGGTGATGATATCAAATGACCCGGCTTTACACAGTAGCCCCTTGGAAATGATATCCGCCAGTTGTCGAAAATGACTCTTCATCAACACTTTCCTGAACGGAGGACGTTGAAGGCGATTTGTAGAGTCAGAAAATATGATGCGCATCTCTTCCCTTAGCTCCACTGGAATAGTGGAGAAATCAGTAAGTCCTGAGGAGGGAAGACACAAGTGGGTGGCAAATTCAAGTTGGGTATTGTAAGCAACTGTCCGGAGATGGATGCCACCACGGTGTCATCAACAACTTTTGCAGTGGCAAAGAATTCGTGTAATGCTTCCTTGTAGAACGATGGAGCCTGGCTTAGGATCACTAAGAGACCGGAGGTGTCCAGCTTGTGAAACTGTTCCTTTGTTTCTTTATCAGATGATGTGGAGATTGAATGAAAATCCACATGAACAGCATTAGTGATGAAGCTTGGTAGGGTATTCTTCGACATTTCTGAAGAATAAGTGGAGAAGGCAGCAACAATCCTGTTTGAAAAAAAAATTTCTGGAAGGAAAGTTAATCGCAGTGAATTGTTGAAGAAGATAAAGAGTAATAACCAAAGTAATGGCGGTTAAAGATAGAAGTACATGTAACGTCGTACTGTAGATGATAGGACACATGTATATGTGGCGATCATCTAACGATTTAAAAAAAATTAACCAATAAATAAAAGGACAGGATTTAGGCGGGAGTCAAATAATTTATTTTACAAAAGTAAATTTGAATTCCGACGTTCCATTAGGTTAATGGGTATCGAAGGTTATTTTAGTCAAAGCATACTTGGCAAAGTCTGCAGGTATGTAGGGTCCGACTGGTAAGAAACATCTACTGGTATGTAGAGTCCCACTGGTACGTATACACCTACTGCAGCAGACCATTGGATTACCAGCTGAGCTTAAATAACCAAGATAAAATTGCAACGGAAATTCCCACTTAATTTATGCGAATAAACTAAGTAATTCCCCCTGAATTTATCATCCTTAAATAACAACAATCAAGAATTAATTTCAATTAAACCAAGAATATTTCTAAAGTAAGAAAACTTAGCGTCCGGTAGGGGTTTTGTGAAAATGTCTGCTGCCTGTTGTTCGGTAGAGATATACTCCAGGCGAATTTCTTTCTTCATAACATGATCTCTGATAAAATGATGACGAATGTCAATATGTTTGGTACGCGTATGAAGAACCGGATTAAAAGTAATTGCTATGGCAGATGTATTGTCACAAAATATGGGTGCTTCAGTGGATTCAATTCCGTAGTCTCTCAGCAGAGCAGTTGAGCACAGTAGCTTCCAGCAGCGAGGTATTCTGCTTCTGCAATAGAAGTTGCTATGGATGTCTGTTTCTTGCACCCCCATGAAATTAGTCTATCTCCAAGAAATTGACAGTATCCACTGGTACTCTTTCTGTCAATTTTGCAACCAGCATAGTCTGCATCCGAATATCCGATCAGATTAAAAGTTGAGTCTCTTGGATACCATAGACCGACATTCTCAGTTCCTTTCAGATATTTGAGAATTCTCTTGACAGCAGTGAAATGCGACTGCTTGGGATTTGCTTGAAATCGGGCGCACATACATACTGCGAACATAATGTCTGGTCGACTGGCTGTTAAGTACAGCAATGATCCAATAATGCCTCGATACATTGTAACTTCGACTGGTATTCCTGAATTGTCCAAGTCGAGTTTGGCAGATGAGCTCATTGGTGTAGCGGCAGCTGAGCTGGTACTCATTCCATATTTCTTCAGCAGCTCTTTAGTATATTTGGACTGATTTATCAGAATTCCTTCACTGGATTGCTTGACTTGCAATCCTAGGAAAAATGATAGTTCTCCCATCATGCTCATCTCAAATTGATCCTGCATAATTTTAGAAAATCTTTCGCACAATTTTGAGTTAGTACTGCCGAAAATAATATCATCAACATATATTTGAACAAGCAGAGTATGATCACCCTTTGTGAATTTGAAAAGAGTCCTGTCCACCGTGGCAATGGTAAAGTTATGCTCAATCAAATATTTTGATAGAGTTTCATACCAAGCACGGGGAGCTTGCTTTAGACCATACAAAGCTTTATTAAGACGAAATACGTAAGATGGCTGCTGATGGCTTTCAAATCCAGGAGGTTGTTCAACGTAAACTTCTTCCTGGAGTTTGCCGTTAAGAAAAGCACTCTTAACATCCATCTGATAGACTTTGAAGTCTTTAAAAGCAGCAAATGCAAGAAATATACGAATTGCTTCTAGTCGAGCTACAGGGGCAAATGTTTCATCAAAATCAATGCCTTCTTCCTGTCTGTAGCCCTGTGCGACTAATCTTGCTTTATTTCTGATTACTGTTCCATTTTTGTCTAATTTATTCCTAAATACCCATTTCGTGCCTATTATAGTGTGATGCTGTGGTCGTGGTACTAAATACCATACTTTGTTTCACTCAAACTGATTTAGTTCATCTTGCATAGCATCTACCCAGCTTGGGTCTAACATAGCATCATCAATCTTCTTAGGTTCTAAATGAGATATGAATGCAGCATGAAGGAATTCATTAATTAGTTGTCCTCTGGTGCGTAGAGGAGCAACAGGGTTACCTCGGGAGGATGATCCTTCATCCACCGAAGCGGAGGTCCAAGAGGGTTGAGCCCTTCATTTGGCTGGATATGAGTCGGCAGTTCAGAAGTGCTGATTGATGCATCTTTTTCATTTGTTTCCTGTACTGCAGCAGGAGTATGCGCTACAATGTCATTGTCAGCTGTATGCAGTGCTTGTTGACCAGTAGACTCCTCTGTTTGAGCTTCAGGAACTTTTGGTTCTAGGGAGCAGTCAATCCTGCTTCTGTAATTTATCTCATCATCAACATTTTCATCAATGTAAGTGCTTTCAAGTCGATTGCTCAAGTTGTTGATTTGCATATCAGATACCTTACAGTCAGTAGGTTCATCAAATTTTACATGCACTGATTCTTCTGCAGTAAGAGTTCTATTATTAAATACTCTGAAGGCTTTACTAACTGTAGAATAACCAAGAAATATTACAGCATCAGATTTGGCATCAAAAGCGGTAAGATGAGTCTTTCCATTGTTGTGAATAAAACAGTTGCAACCAAACACATGGAAATAAGAAATATTTGGCTTACTGCCATTCCAGATCTCATAAGGGGTTTTATTAGCTCGCTTATTAATCATTGATCTGTTCTGCGTATAACAAGCTGTGTTGACGGCTTCAGCCCAAAATCTCTGCGATATTTCTGATTCTGCAAGCATAGTTCGTGCAGCTTCTTTCAAAGTGCGGTTCCTACGCTCAGCAACTCCGTTTTGTTGAGGAGTTCTTGTAGCATAGTATTCGTGTTTAATACCAAGGTCATCTAGATATGATTCGAGTGACTGATTGGTAAACTCAGTACCCTTATCACTGCGAATTCTATCTATCCCACACGATTTCTCATTTTGGAGTCTTTTCAGTAGTTTGATCAGCTTTGGAGTAGCCTGATCTTTGCCACTTAGAAACAGGACCCATGTAAAACGAGTGTAATCGTCTACTAACACTAGAGTATACTTCATTCTCCCTAGACTTGTTACTGGTATAGGACCAAATAGATCCATATGCTGCAACTCTAGGCACCGAGAAGAAGTTTACTCCCTTTGTTCTTAAAGGAGGATCTGATTTGCTTACCAAGTTGGCATGCTGCACAAATCTTGTCTTTTGAGAACTCAATTTGGGGCAGTCCAATGACTAGATCAAGTGTACGCAGACTGGCAATAGTTTTAAAATTTAAGTGACTCAATCGTTTGTGCCAAAACCAATTTTGGAAGAGTTCAGGGCAGCAAGGCAGGTAGAGGAGGTAGGGTGATTAAGATTCCAATCAATTTTATATGTGTTATCATGCCTTCTTCCTACAAGTAATATACTGCCATCGGTAGATTTGATTGTGCATGAGTGCTGGTTGAACTCTACAGCATGACCATTGTCACAGAGTTGACTTATGCTAATCAAGTTATAGCATAGATTTTCAACCAACAGAATATCTTTAATAATAATGTTACCGTAGATAATCTTACCCTTACCCACGGTTCTACCTTTCGCGTTGTCTCCAAAAGTTATTCTGGGTCCGGTGGAGTCCACCAGTTCAGACAATAAGATCGCATTTCCTGTCATATGTCTAGGGCATCCGCTGTCCAGAAACCATTCTGAGCTCCGAACTTGATGCATTCTAGTTTCCTGCAATTAAAGCGATAAAATGATTGGTACCCAATCCTAATTGGGTCTGGGCAGGATTAGTCCTTTCGGAACCCACAGTTGTATGACCCTGAGTGGCTTAGGTCGGTGTGTGTTCTGAAATGTGTGTGCATT
Organism: Haberlea rhodopensis; assembly: GCA_907163345.1. Classification (NCBI taxonomy): domain Eukaryota; kingdom Viridiplantae; phylum Streptophyta; class Magnoliopsida; order Lamiales; family Gesneriaceae; genus Haberlea; species Haberlea rhodopensis. Next base: position 63,987 of record CAJQUN010000893.1, read on the forward strand.
CATAAATGATGGTGATGGTCTTGACTGTGTAGTGTGATAATGAGTGTATGCATGTGCTCTTGGTTTGTAGTTCCCATTGTTTGGCATATACCTCTTCTGGACAGGCATACAGTTGTAGTACCAGTTGGGTTTAACCTCTTTAGCTGCTCGACCAGTGGGTTTAAGTTCATTTCTGAACTTTTGCCCCGGTTTAGCTTTCTTGATTGGTTCAACATAACCAATACCTCGGTGTGATGCCTGTTCCTTAATGAGTGTTGCTTTAACAGGTTCTTTAACCAGTTCAATGGGATCATATATTGTGCTAGATCTTACAAAGTTCATTGGTTGAACATTGCTTTTCTTTAGACACATCAGATGTTCGTTACCAGATGAATTGCTGTCATTGCTATTATAGCCTATACCAGTTCGATCACTAGCAAGTCTTATAGACTCAAGCATTTCATCTTTTCTGGTAGTTGACGCATTCCAAGTGCTGACCAGTTTGCTGAGTTTCTGGTAAGCACACTTGGCTTCATCTCTTTCTTTCACTAGAAGACTAGCTGTTTTCCTTAAGCATTTCAACTCATTTGATTGTTCATAATCAAGTTTGTTGTTATGCGTTTCCGTTGGGATTGAGTGCTCAGTCTTATAGCCTTCAAATGATTCATATAACGTCCGATACTCATCATGTCCTGCAATGCATTGGTAAGTTCACTATGTGTAAATTCAGATAGGTTAGACTCGTGTACCTCAATTTCATCATTTGCCATTAAGCAGTGGACTTCCCCGTCTACACTCTCGCTGGACGAGCTGGTTGACTCCTCTGATTCTGATTCAGAATCAGCCCATTTGCTCTTACTTTCTTCTGCCATCAAGACCTTTGGATCTCTGTCCCTTCTGGATGGTCTTCTAGTTTCCTTGGATTTTCTGTGATCCTTGGATCCTCTTTTGTGATCATCCTTTTTGGGTTTGGGACAGTCGGCGATGAAATGCCCTGGCTTGAGACAGTTGAAACATACACGCTCTTCTTCTTCTGATCTTCCTTTGAAGCTCTGCCTTCGTGGATATGATTTATGATTCTTCTTCATGAATTTCCCGAATTTCTTTACGAACATTGCCATAGCATCATTACATATTTTTTCTGGAGTCATCTCTGTTACAGTAGATATGGCCTCCGATGCAGTGAGAGCTTAGGTAGGCTGACTGGTACTGGGTTCATCTTCAACCCGAATACCTATTTCGAATTCATAGGCTTTTAAATCAGCAAACAGGTCATGCAGATCTATCTTGTTGATGTCCTTTGATTCTCTCATAGCAATGGTCTTGACATCCCATTCTCTTGGGAGACCTCTCATTACCTTGAGGGTGACTTCTCTGTTGGGTAACTCCTTACCTAGACTGCTGAGTTCATTAATTATTCCGGTCACTCTTCATCATACTCGTTGAGAGTTTCTCCATTCATCATCTTGATATGCTCAAACTTCTGTAATGCCACAGTAAGCTTGTTTTCTTTGGTTTGATCGTTTCCTTCACAGAGTTGGCCAATCTTCTCCCAGATTTCTTTAGCTGTGGAACACAGTTTTATTGTGTTGAACATATTTTTGTCCAAAGTTTTGAACAAAATGTCCTTAGCAACGTTGTCCAGATTGGCTTTCTTCTTTTCTTCATTTGACCATTGAGATCTGTCATTTTCTACCATTTGTGGATCACCACTTGTGATAGAAGCAGCTGTATTGATTTTCAAGATCTTCATAGGCCCTTCAGTGATTACATACCACATATCATCATCTTGAGCACTTAGATGTGCTTGCATACGGATTCTCCAATCATCATATTCGTCTTTCTTGAACATTGGAATCTTGCTGAATGAGGCCATCAATTTTTGGTAATTGGTACTTTCTCAAGATTGAGAAGACCTCAGCTCTGATACCACTTGTTAGGATCGAGGTAGTGTTTAGAAGGGGGGGGGGGGGGGATGAATAAACACAAGATTAAATTTAGATTTCTCGAGTTAACTGCAAACTGTTAAGTATTACAGTAGCTTCTCAATGTAAGGCAAGTCAGCAGACACTGATTACAGTGCGGAAGACGTCTGCTGGACTTGTGAGGAATAAAACTGAGTAGTAAATAAGCAATAAACAAATGACACAATAATTGTTTCTGGAAGTTCGAAGCACAACGCTTCTACATCTCCCCTTCTTCCTTTGCAGGAAGGATTCACTAGAAGACTCGGTTTACACTTTACAGTATACAACCTTCTTAGGCACTCACACAACTTGGCCTAAACTCCTAGCAATCACTACTTGATTTGGTTACAAAAGATTCTATGACACTCTTTACAGAATACACTTTTAGCTTTGAGTGTTCTTGAGCAGCAGGCTTCAGTTGGAATAATCTGTCACAGATTCAGTTGCACTGCTTGTATGCTCTTTGCTGAACTTTTGGAATATCAGTAAGTTGATTTTCTTGTTTGCTTTGAGGTGTTTCTCTTTGTTGAAAATCGCTCAGCTAACCTCTTCATTCTCTGCTTGGACGTATTTATAGGTTTGGTTTTCCAACGGTAGCTTTTCTGTATTAGGAAGAGATTAGCTTTCCAAATTCATATTGTCTTCTTTCCTATTTTGTTAAGCAACGACTCTTTAACTCTGACGGTAATGGTGGCGGAGATATAGCAGGGGTTACGCCGCTCTATTGTACCTTTGTCAGAGAATGTTGTACTTATTTTTGTCTCGTTGCTTAGTGCTCTTACTGGATGTTTAAACTTCTGCTGGTTTTCTTTGTTCAACTGGTCGTTCATCCTCTAGTAACCAGTAGATGTCTTTGTTTAGTGTGAGACTATCCGGTTGATGGTTGTCCAGTAGATGTCTATCCAGTTGATGTCTGTCCGGTTGGTGTCTATCCAGTTGGTAGCCATCCAGTTGATGTCTTGTCCGGTTGATGTCTATCCAGTTGGTAGCCATCCAGTTGATGTCTTGTCCGGTTGATGTCTATCCAGTTGGTAGTCATCCAGTTGATGTCTGTCCGGTTGATGTCTATCCAGTTGGTAGCCATCCAGTTGATGTCTTGTCCGGTTGATGTCTATCAAGTTGGTAGTCATCCAGTTGATGTCTTGTCCGGTTGATGTCTATCTAGTTGGTAGTCATCCAGTTGATGTCTGTCACCCGGTTGGTCTTTATTACCCGGTAAGACTTCAACATCTGGTAGGTGTTCATCCAGTTGGTCTTTATCACCCGGTTGGTGTCTTCACCCGGTAGGTGTTCATCCAGTTGGTCTTTATCACCCGGTTGGTGTCTTCACCCAGTAGATGTCTTCATCCAGTAGGTATTTGTAATCACCAAAATTTAGAAATCGTTTCCCAACAAAGTTTTATTGAGTCAAAAGCATTGTTTTCATACATTGCATCAAATGTGCAATGATTATTATGATTTGGAAAATACACCAGTCGAGATGATTTTACTATCACTTGTAATAGTGAACTGTAGCTTGCAGTTTGATGATAGTATTTTGGATTTGAATTAATGGCGTTGCTGAGATATGATTTTGATTGTATCGAGGGCATATATACTTTGATAAGTTTCTAAGTATTAGAGATGATTTTTATGGTGTAGTGAATTTTCGACTATATTGTGGCTCCAAATGAAATGTTTACAGAATAGCAAGATAAGATACTAATAGTATCAGCTATGAAAATAATGTGGTTGCGATACTAGAAAATGAGGAATATTCGATGCTGACTGATATCCTAGTGGTAAGAAAACTTACCAATATTTTTCTGAGGAAATAATAGAATTTCCACTAGAGAAGGAAATCTATTTTAAATGTTCGTTGATGCCAAGGAATAGATTTGATATCAAAACCACTGTACAGAATGGCATCATCAGAGTTAACAGAGGGTACATACATCTGAGTAGGTCACATTGGGGAAACATCAGTGTTATTCGTGAAGAAGAAAGATGGTATTATGAAAAAATGTATCGACTAAAGGCAGTTGAACCAGGCTACTGTCAAGAATGAACCAGGCTACTGTCAAGAATAAATACACACTGCCTAAGATCGAGAAGTATTTGATCAATTCTAAGAAACTTGAAGTATAAGAAGAATGATTTTAAATCTGGTTACCATCATTTTGAATCAGAAGAGAAAACGTTCTCTAAGCAATTGATCAAATTAGATATAGGCATTTTGAATTTTTGGTAATGTGTGTGGTCTGACAACTATATACGAGTATAGTTTATGAATTTGATGAATAGAGTATTCCATAACTTTTTGGGCGGAAGTGCAATAATATTCATCAAGTATACTAGTGTTTTCAAGATCCAGAAGAAACCACACAGAACATCTACGATTGGTTCTTTAGACGCTTTGTGAAGCTCAATTTGTATACCAAGTTATCGAAATGTAGATATTGGCTGAATCGAGTGTTGTTTGGGATAAGATGATACCAGTTCACTGGATACTTATTGATCCCAGAAAAGTAGAGATAGTAATACTTTGGCCAAGACCAACCAGTGTACTCGGGATACGAAGTTTTATGAGTTTGGCCAGATATTACAGGCTTTTATGGAAGGATATTCTAGGATAGTCTGATCTATTAATCAGTTGACCAAGAAGAAATTGAGTTTCGTTTGGTCTGATAAATGTGAAAGCCGGTTTTATAAACTGAAACAGATGGGATATTTCCGATGCATCATGAGGAGATGATTGCATATGCTTGAGGTAGTTGGAGCTGAAAGAATCATGATATCCTGTTCATGAACTCGAGCTTATAGCCTTTATTTTAGCCTTGCGAATGTGGCAAGTAATTTGTGTGGAAAACAATTAATGATGTACTCTAATTTTAAAAGTGTAAAATATCTATTATTCAGTCAGAGTTGAACATGAGATAGAAGCGATGAATGGATTTATTAAAGAATTTTACTCTGATAGTCAATATCAATATGAAACTAGTAGCAGATGCCCTGAACCGAAAAGTGCAAGATGCAATTGTAGCATCAATGTATGCTTTGCAGTTTGAGTCACCTCTAATTTCGACGATCGGAAAGACTCGAAGGACAGACCCATACAGATATTAATTGAAGAAATTGGTTCTATCTCAACAACCAACTAGATTTTAGTATGCCATTTAGTGGTGGTTGCGATTGAACGATCTGTAAATAGCATCGAATCCTACCAATTTGAAAGAAGCATTACTGTAGAAAGCACACTATTGATTACATAGTGTTATTTTGGGAATGATGAGATGCATCATTCATGAGATCTTATTTCTGATGGGATGGTATGATGAAAGAAATTTTGGAATTTTGTGGCAAATTGTTTAGATCAAACAGAGATTGTGAAACAAGTTGAATCAGAATTGATTGACTATTCAATACAAGATATTGATTTCATATGATTATCTGTATGCCTATGAGAAAATGGCATGTTAAGATGTGGATAATATGGTTTAGCTACATTTAGTTTCTGTAACAATTGTATCTGATAGAGATCCAAGGATAATATCCGAATTCAAAAACTATTTTTAGAATGTCAGGAGTAATAAGTTTGCAATGAGTATTGCTTATACCGAGACTGATGGACAAGCTGAGAGACTGATCCAGACTGTGGAAGTTATGTCTTGATTAATAGTGATGAATTTAGTGGGAATTGACAGAAATCACTATTCACTAGTAGCATTTTCTTATAGGATGTCATCAGTTGAGGTTTTGTAGAGACAGAATCGTTGATCGCTGATATGCTGAGATGAAATTGATAAAGAATAGTTGGCGCAACTTGAGATTTCTGAGGAAATGCCAGGAACGATAAGTTTTCTGCGAAAATGAATGCATTTGGCTTAAAGTAAGCAGATTTGCTATGCCAACAAGAGAAATATATTGTTAGAATTTCAAGTTGAGAATCAGGTAAATCTGAGGATTTTACCTTTACGATGATCGATCAAATTCGTTAAGTGAGGTACGATGTTGCCTCGATATTTTGAACATTGTGGAGTCACAGAGAAGTTTGATTCAGTGGTATATCGTTGACACTACCACATCAGTTGTCACTGATACATGATGATTCTTATGTATTTATGAATGAGATTGATACATCTCATATGATTTAATTTGTTGAGTTTATATTCAGTTTTGCGATTTCGAGGACGAAATCATTTTAAGAGGGGAAGAAGTGTAAGACCCCGTTACTAGTTAATTATGATTAATCCGGATTAACGATGTTTAAGCAAACTCGGATAATTAAAAGTACAGAGTTTGAATTAATGTGTTCCAGACTACGATGAGTCAAGTAACTAGTGGAACATGTTTTTAGTGTTTGTGCATGTGCATAATCACATGGCACTTGGAGAACACAAGACACTAATTAATTTAACTCATGTTTAATACATGATTTTGGACCATTAATCCTGCAAGGTAGTGATGTTTTGACACATGGATTCCACAATACATAAAATAAGTTAAAAATCATGTAAATTACACTTGGAAGCCACACAGACTTCCTCATTTTCAGATTTGGTTTGACTTATGCAAGAGGATTTCTCTCTCTTAAAACAAAAATCAGCCTCCTTATCTCTTCAAGCATTTTCGAAAATTCCTGTAAGGACGCCCCCACCCCCCCCCCCGTGCCCTTAACCCATTATTAGTGTATTAACCCATGCAATTAGTGCATACAATCATGTTATCAGGGGGAAAAAGACTACATGCAACCATGGCATAAAATATCATCAATAAAATTTCTTGCATCCTTTCATTAAATATTCATCTTTTCCCAACCAAGTCCATTTAACATATCATGAACCCTTGTGATACACTAACAGGTTCTCTATTCATTTTGCAATTCCCAATTAATTGCATGCAACATATAAATGAAAAGAGAAAGGCTCTTGCCTTTTTATACAAACCATATACACATAATAGTGCTCACATGCGAGCATCGAATGAGAGGATGTGTATTTACTGTATAAAGTACTCTACACGATACCGACGCTTGTACTTCAGTCCTAGAAGTACCTCCAATCCATAGCTCGATCTCTATGCCGGAGCTACCATTGTACCTGTTTCACCTGCCCCAATAGAGATAGCCCCCACACGCGGTGAGCATAGCAATACCACCGAGCCAATAAACACAATATCACAGTTCATAATTTACAGAATGTAAATGCCATTAATTTTAAAAGATACCCCCTGGATGGTATAATCCTCATTCGGGATTCCCTGTGCTGTTCATGTTCTCAAAATAACCGAAACCATCTAATTCCCAAAAGCCAGTAATCATCTCATTGATTAACTAAATTCATTCCTGCCATGCCAATTTCATAACAAACATGACTAAATCATTACCAAATGACCATAGATATCGCTTATATCTAACCAATGATTCCATAGTTCTCTTTCATCGCTCGCTCCACAATAGCAGCGTTTTAATCCGCGCATGCTCAACAGCAGCGGCGTCATAACTGATGTTCGCTCAACAGCGACAACATCCCAATTATTGCTCGCTCAAAAACGGACCATATAATTCCCAATATATATCCATTTATTGCAAATACACTATACCATGCATTTCACAGTTGCAATAATATAAAAAAGGTATGCTCGTACATTATACGTACCTTATGAATAGTCCGAACCAAACCTTGACTGAGTCCCACGACCCTATGAATTATGTGCTAACACATAAATAACTCACAAGTAATCACAAGCATGTGACCTCGTGCCCAAGCACGTTCACAACTTCCAAACCTATCGTCAATCCATGACGATTAACCATTTTAAAAGACTCCGGGCTAAGCATGCGTAATACATAAAATATTCCATTTTATAAGTACAAAGGTAACCACTTACTAAAACGAGTATCCCATTTTTTAATATTAAAATTTGGCTCCAACCATTCCAGTTTCATAGCATAGCATTCCCATCGGAATCTAGACATTGCCCCGAAAATCGACTAATTAAACATCGATTCCAAAATCCCGACATTTTAAAAAATTTTGAAAAAAAAAACAAAATAGTGCCGCGATCGATCGACGCCAAGCCGCGATCGATCGCCAGATCCCACTGCCCGAAAAATTAAAGCCGCGATCGATCGGCAAGACCTCGGCGATCGATCACCCATTCTTCGCGATTGATCGCCGAGACTGTTTATCGTCTCCCCAAAATCAGTACAATGTCGCGATCGATCAGCGCCAAGCCGCGTGATCGATCGCAACGTGCGAGTTTCTGAAAAATTCGTGCTTTAATGGGGTTTTTCATACCCAAATTCATAATGAACACCCCTAACTCCTTCAACACCTCCTATAAACCATTTAAAACCATAAAAATACCAAAAACTCAACTTTGAATTTTTTTAACCAAAACCCACAATTTTCATAACCAACTCAAAACTCAACCAAAATCTACAATACCATAATCAAAACGAAGGTAAAGGCGAGGGGGAGAAGATTACCAACTTTTCTTCGAGAAATCCGGCTCCCGAGTCGAGCTTCCAGCCATTTTCCTCCAAAAGGGAAAACGAGGGGTTTGGGGGAGATTGGGGCGCGAAGAGAGAGAGATGAGAGAGGAGAGATTCCGTACAATGACGAAATACCGAGTCCACTTGGTATATATAGTACCAAGGCTCCAAAATACCAAGTCCTCCACAAATACATCACGAATCATTAAAAATCATCTCTTTTCAATAATTATCTCTCAATCTCAATTTCAAATACCAACCCCAATACAAAGTACCCCGGACCCCAGATACCACCAAAAACCCAATTCTAAGGTTTTCACCACAATGAGAATACAATCTCAACCTTTGGAAACGACCCCAAATACCCGATTTAATATCCCCGGGTGTCCCAACGCCGCAATTAATTCATAATTGCCAAAATTAAAATCTATTAAGGATCATTACCACTCTGGGATTAACACCTTTAATTCCTGGGTATCACAATTATCCCCCACTAATAAAATTTCATCCTCGAAATTTGCACAGACGTACTCCACGTACTGCCAATACTACACAATCCAATCGGATCCACACCATCAAATCATGAACACATCATGAATGACACATCAACTGCGGGGACACCGATCTCGCACCAACTCCGGAATGGAGTAAACCTCTCCAACCATACAAATCTTAACAGACGTCAACATACCTCGATGTGAGCTAACCCAGTAGTCAGTCGGCCTCAACTGTAATTCAAACGAATCATACTTGATTCTGACATAGATATCATTCCATGATATCTTCACCACTTATTTACGATGTCCAACACATCGTTACTGTGATGCCCCAAAATTAATTATATGCAATTTAGGCATTAATGATGTTTATGTGATTAATTATGGTAATTGATTTATGTGTTGGAAATTAATTATCATGTCGAAATGCTTAGTCACTTGATAGGCGTGACCTGGGGGTTGCATTTCAGGGTGCATGTTATGCATGTTAGAAAATGGGGTGTTAACATGATTTAATTGTATTGGTTGTTAATTATGAGGAAGATATGAATTTAGTGGAAGTTTGATGCATTTTGTTAAATGCTTTTAAAATACCATGTTGGGGTATTTTATACATCATGTTAATTGTTGGGATACAATTTTATTAGCCTTTAAAACCCATACCCCACTATACCCCCACTTTATTCACTTTCATCACTCTTTTAAATCCCCAAATTCATCCCCAACCCTAACCCATTTGCTATTTTCGATTTTGGCATAAAGTGGAAGGAGAAATCTTCACAAAACCTTTGTTTGTGAGATTTATTGTAGGATTTGGAGTCCTTAAGAGGTATGAACCCTTCCTAAAGTTTTTATGATGTTTGGTTTGATTTTGAAATAGGTTTTGATTGTTTGAAATGTGTTTATTTTGGGTTGGTGTGATTTTTGGATGGGTGTAGGATTTTTAGTTGTTTAATGATGTAAAATGAAGGTTTGAAGTGTTTTTATGTTATTGGTTTGTCGGTGTAAGTGTTGGTGAAGATGGGGAAGAAACTGTAGTGCAAAAATGGTGTTTTCCCACTCACAGGCAGCGGTGATCGATCGCCCGTTTTTGGCGATCGATCGCGCCCAACCAGTAGGAGCCAGTAACATTTGGCGATCGATCGCCACATTTGGGCGATCGATCGGCGAGGCTGGCGATCGATCACGCCAAGGGCTGAAATTTTCAGCATCGTCCAGTATGATCTCGCGATCGATCGGGCCTGGGCGGCGATCGATCGCGAGATGTAAAAATGTGTGTTTTTGATTATTTTGTGGGAGGGTATTGGACTACAATTAGCTTCTAATATCGATTTGTATGGTTGTGTAGAACCATCCCAGGTACCCACAACTTCAAGGAGATAAAGTTCTCCGACTTCTCCACTTTTGGAATTAAGGTACGTAAGAAACGTACGGGCATCGGACGGTAAAACACATTCCTATACTATGACTACACAATGATTGCATAAGTATTTACGATGTTTATGATGATGATTATGATAAGTAAGTTTATGATGATGATGTCTATGATGAGTAAAGATGATATGATGTTTATGAGGACGTTTATGATAAGATGATGATGTTTACAAGATGATGATGTTTACAAGATGATGATGTTTATAAGATGATGATGTTTATGATATGATATGATGATGTATGTTTAACTATGTTATTGAGAATGGTTGAGTGTTCTGGTAGTTGTTATGGGAAAGCGAGGAAGGTACTTACCGCTGACATAGCTAGCGATGAGATTACATCCGCTATCAAGGTGTAGCGAGGGGTAATCACAGTACCGCTATATGTCAAAGCGAGGGGGCCAATTGTTCCGCTGACATAACAAGGCCAGAAACATCCCCATTTCTAAATAACATTGATGATTATGAGCATATATGTGAAGTATAATTTTAATCATTTATGTCAAGAACTAATGATTATATGCATGACTATGAAACAGGGACAACCAAAGTGGGTTAATGCGATTAACCAGGAAGTATATGTTACGATTATCTTCATGCATTTATTTATATGCCATTATCTTTATGATGTTAAGTAATGATGTACATGCTCATGATAGGTTGTTCCTGTAGGTACACTTTTGGACTGAAAGGCTAAGGGTCGGGTTGAGGCAGTGAGCTAAAAGGAGCATGAAAGAATATAGGATTCAGGATTTTGATAGTCTCTAATCTAGGAGTAGTGTAAACCTATAATGTTAGCTTCATTTTTGGGAATGTAATTAATTAGCTCATGAAATTTATTTTTGGCCTGTAAACTCATTAGCTCAAAGCTACAACCGGAACCCTAAGATGTTATTAATGCATGTTTAGTCCATAATACGTGATTATAATGATGTTAAGGTAGGAAGACCCTACAGTTACGAAGGAAACCACTAGTATACACAGTATACACACTAAACCCGGTTTTCGCTTTCCAAATCCATCTCCGTCAAAGGAGTAGTTGCATCCCTCTGCAACACGGATCGGGCAACTCATTGCCACCAACACAAAACACATCTCTAAAGATGTCTACATCCATGTGTTCCAAGAAATCATATATTGGTCCAAACTCATCATCGAGACTCCACAAGTCTCAAGTTCCCAAAAGGACATGCAAGAACAATCAATTGCATTCTCGCCACACGTGTCAACCACGACACCTAACAAATCGAAACCTGGCCATCCCTCGTTTACCCTAGGATTCAACAATCCTAACACAGGGAGGCTATCAAATTATACAGTAAAGAATTTCCATAACCTCAATGCGACAATCCCTCCTCAGAGCAAGTTAACCGAACCTCACGATCATTCCTCAGAATACATCGTGCTATTGAGATTACCAATCTCAAGGTGCCACAATCTCTCCCCGGAGATTCATCCATCCAAGCATACTAATCCGATGCTCGACAAAAAAATGCTGGCATCCATATACACACACCTGTATATATGCCTAAGCACCGACACAAAATGCATACTCAATGCACTCGGGTTGGGTATCTCTAATCATACCCATAATCCCAAAATACTACTGTCAATCCTCAGTTATTCTCGCCCAGCGTAGAATGATGATTGAAGAACCAACGACCAATAGTGTGATTCCAACATTAACACCACACAACTGACTCATCGAATCTTCCAAAGATTCCTGATAGATATATGAATATCGTCTTCCTCATAAGGAAAGTGTCATGAACCATGACCCTCCAACCTCGAACCACCGTTTATACCAAAATATATCTCGGAACCAATAAGTACACAACTGGTTCAAAATATGCATCATGGCCACTATTACCATTGCAAAACTCGTATACACAACGTATACCCAATTAACAATTCTCTGTATTAATACCATAGTACTCCATATACTTGAGCATCTCCCCAGAGACGTCTCCTGGTACGTCTCACCAAAAATATAAAGACATTACTTAGTCAAACACCAGTAATGCTTACCGTGGCTGATTCACAATCAACCTCGATCAGCACTGGCTGTCCCCATGACAGTATGTTCCAAATCTCTCCAAGAGATACAATCAATATAGTAGTGTCACTCCACTAACTATATCCCACAAATCCGACCGTGTCTCCCATTGCATTCCATATGCAAGGATTCTCAACCAGAGCTAACAAGGACTTGTTGACACTCACGTTGGTACTCCCAACAAAATTGAGTTGTCCCAGTACAAGTCCCTCAAAACATTTAACATATAAACGTTCTCGTGAGGAAATCCCTGCCTCAAACCTCATGCCACATAGTGACTACAAGAGTCCACCATAAATACTCATCGTATCATCATACGATTTACCAAACTCGGTTCCAACGAGCAGTATAATGGCTATCACAAGCACACTATACCACTGCAACAATACCTGGCTAGCAAATCGTTGCCTCCTTAGTTTATACCAAACCTATCAACGTATCATACGTTCCATCATGGCACATCATACCGTACAATCAATTAGAGTATTGGGTTATCACCCAATATTTCTCTAACACCAATGTATAACGGACATCTCGGTGTCCTTACTCAACCACAAAGCAATCCTAATTCATAAGGAGTTTATTCCACACCTTCATGTGTGGGTGTGACCATGTCCACCATACGTCACATCGGTATATGCAAGTCGTTTACTCAATAACTACTCCTATCACCAATCACTTGCCCATAGCCATCCCAACGAGTATATCCAAAGGTACCCTACTCGTAAAATATTTACCTCAAATGCGTATTGTGGTACACTTACCTGTACGGCGCATCCAATAATTCATCGAGCAAACCTGCTCGACATAATGGTCTCGTCAACCGGTGACTCAGACGCTACCCTGTGCCCACCATTGGTACTAAAACCATACGACTAAATACATACACATAACTGTATTTTTCATCGTAACGACGACATCCGTCCACATAGAACATCCTCTATGTCATCGTCAGCATGTGACGATACATGTCAACACATGACATCCACAATAACATCGTCAACTCGTGACAGTATATGTCAATACATGACATACACAACCTCATCGTCAACTCGTGATGGTATATGTCAATACATGACATCCACAACCATGCTATCAAAATAGTAATCTACTATAAGTCATCGCTAATAAGCTAGCGGTATACCTGTATCCATTGCCCAATAGCGGTACGCACTCAGCACCATTGCTCGAAGGCGGCACAATCCTGTGCTACGTACATAGCGGCGTAATCCATCGCTATAAAATCAGTGACATGATCCCTCGCTACATAACCAGCGACATAAAACATCACTATAGATATCCGGCGGTATGAATCATCGCCATTAATGTAGCAGAATGAACCATCGCTATATAATACCCAGTGGCATGAACCATCGCCATAAATATAGCGGAATGAACCATCGCTATATAATACTCGGCGGCATGGACCATCGCCATAAATGTAGCGGAATGAACCATATCTATATAATACCCGACGGCATGAATCATCGCCATAAATATAGCGGAATGAACCATCACTATATAATACCTGGCGGCATGAACTGTCGCCATAAATGTAGCGGAATGAACCATTGCTATATATACCAGGCTGCATGAACCATCGCCAAAAGACTAGCTGAATGATCCATTGCTATATAATACCCGGCTACATGAACCATCACCAAAAGACTAGCGGAATGAACCATCGCTATATAATATATGTCGGCATGAACCATCGCCAAAAGACTAGCCAATCCCTAGCCTTGTTATAACAGTGTATTTTAATGCACCTCGCTTGTCATGACCGCGGCACGAATAGCCCTCGCTTCGACATATCAGCGGCAATGAATAACGTCGCTTCAAATGTGACATGCAGCATTTAACCTCGCTTCAACGTTTAGCGGCAAATATTCTTTCCTCGCTACGATATGACAGCGGCAAGTATTCTATCATCGCTTCAAATGACAGCGGCAAAGCCTTAAAATCATCACTCGCATATAACAACGACTCACGAGGTATGCACCAAGCATCCATCTATACCTGCAACCACAATGCATAATCTAATATGTATACAAAGTACATGTGATTCACCAATGATAGTCTTGTTATAACAGTGAATTTTAATGCACATCGATAGTCATGACCGCGGCACTAATACCCTTCGCTTCGACATATCAGCGGTATCGAATAACCTCGCTTCAAATGCGGCATGCGGAATTTACCATCGCTTCAACATTTAGCGGCAAATATTCTTTCCTCACTATGATATGACAGCGGAAAGTATTCTATCATCCCTTCAAATGACGGCGGGAAAGCATTACAATCATCACTAGAGTATAACAACGACTACACACGCCATGCACCAAACGTCCAATACATATATGCAACCACAATGCATAATCCAAGATGTATATAAAATACATGTTACCGTTTGGTGCCCATCAACCCTGGCCTTAGCCCTCCATGCCAAAGCGTCCCTACAGGAACGACCTCAAACCATGAGCATATAATAATCCATTTCACCACAATATGATTATAATGAGTAAATGCATAAACCATAAGTACAAGGTACTTCCTGTATTCCAATGCATTTAAAGATGCTCCCCTTGGTTGTCCCTATACCACAACTCATAATCATAATCAACGGATTATATTACGGTTCTATAAATGTCATGCCATATAATTATCCCATCGACATGTTCCTAGGCCTTCAACAGCCCCAAAGAGCAAACCACTGCTCTGATACCACTAATGTAAGGACACCTGTGCCCTTAACCCATTATTAGTTTATTAACCCATGCAATTGTGCATATAATCATGTTATCAGGGGAAAAAGACTACATGCAACCATGGCATAAAATACCATCTATAAAATTTCTTGCATCATTTCATTAAATATCCAGCTTTTCCCAACCAAGTCCATTTAACATATCATGCTATGCTCGTACGTTATACGTACCTTATGATTCCGTAGTCCGAACCAAACCTTGACTGAGTCCCGCGACCCGATGAATTATGCGCTAACACATAAATACTCACAATTAATCACAAGCATGCGACCTCGAGCCCAAGCGAGTTCACAACTTCCAAACATATCACCAATCCATGATGATTAACCATTTTAAAAGACTCCGGGCTAAGCATGCGTAATACCAAAATATTCCATTTTATAAGTACAAAGGTTAACCACTTACTAAAACGAGTATCCCATTTTTTATTATTAACATTTGGCTCCAACCATTCCAATTTCATAGCATAACATTCCCATCGGAATCTAGACATTGCCCCAAAAATTGGCTAATTAAATCTCGATTCCAAAATCCAGACATTTTCAAAAATTTTGAAAAAACAAACAAAACAGGGCCGCGATCGATCGGCGCCAAGCGGCGATCGATCGCCAGATCCGACTGCCCGAAGAATTAAAGCCGCGATCGATCGGCAAGACCTCCGCGGTCGATCGCCCATTCTTCGCGATCAATCGCCGAGACTGTTCATCGTCTCCCCAAAATCAGTACAATGTCGCCATCGATCGGCGCCAAGTCGCGATCGATCGTGACCTGCGAGTTTCTGAAAATTCGAGCTTTAATGGGGTTTTTCATACTGAAACTCATACCAACACCCCTAACTCCTTCAACACCTCCAATACACCATTTAAAACCATAAAAATACCAAAAACTCAACTTTGAATTTTTAACAAAAACCCCCAATTTTCATAACCAACCCAAAACTCTACCAAAATCTACAATACCATAATCAAAACGAAGGTAAAGGCGAGGGTAAGAAGATTACCAACTTTTCTTCGAGAAATCCGGCTCGCGAGCTGAGCTTCCAGCCGTTTTCCTCCAAAAGGGAAATAGAGGTGTTTTGGGGGAGATGGGCGCGAAGAGAGAGAGATGAGAGAGGAGAGATTTCGTGCAATGACGGAATACCGAGTCCACTTGGTATATATAGTACCAAGGCTCCAAAATACCAAGTCCTCCACAAATACACCACAACTCATTAAAAATCATTTGTTTACAATAATTATCTCTCCAATCTCAATTTCCAATTTCAGCCCCAATACAAAGTACCCCGTACCCCAGATACCACCAAAAACCCAATTCCAAGGTTTTTCACCACAATGAGAATACAATCTCAACCTTTGGATCCAATGACCACAAATACCCGATTTAACATCCCCGGGTGTCCGAACACCGCAATTAATTCATAATTGCCGCAATTAAAATCCATTAAGGATCATTACCACTCTGGGATTAACACCCTTAATTCCCGGGTATCACAATTCCAGCCCATTTCCTACCAAAATTCTTGTGACTTTATGAGTGCATGTTACATGCAATTAGGGATTTAGAAGCTACAAGGTTAGGGAAGAAGAACCCAACAAGAATATTTGAGTTTGGAGTATTCTTGAGGGAGGGAGAAGAGTTTGGAAGGAGAAATGAGCTTGGTTGACTCAAGGGCTTGTTTTGATGCTTCAATCTTGAAGATTATTGAAGGTATAACACTTTTCTTGAGTTTTATTAACTTGGTGTTGAGGGTAAGGGTCTAAAGAAAAGTTATAGATAATTGCGATGTCTTTCTGTGGTTAAAATTTGAGACAATTTGGACTTAAAATGAGGGATATATGCTCATTTTACTAAAGGGTGCTAGATTTGACTCTGCATGTACTGTAAATGCACATGCATTGTAGAATTCCAAACTTTTGACATATTTTCCTTTCGAATTTGTTGACGGTCTTCAAATAAATTTTTTATATATTTTCATTGTATTGAATTTTTTAAAAGAAGGACTTAAATCAGACTAATTTTCAATTAGTTATGAGTTTTATACTTTAAGTGCTCAATCTATATCCTGCATGTGGGTGAAGATATCCATGCAGTGTGTTCTTCGGGTTACTGGGCATTTTTGGCTACCCGAAAATGTCTAGAAATAAGAATTTAGTACTTTGAGTTGGCTGTCTTTTTCCACTAGAATCATGCAATTTGAATAAAATGAAAACGTTATGGTGAGTTTACAAAACCCGCTCAGGCTGGAAAACAGATTTTTAAAGTCTACGTTTTAGTGTTTAAACTACTTTTAGATGAAGGAACCAGCTTGACATTATCAGATAAGAAATGAAGTCCTCCTAGTTTTTGAACTTTGGGCACCGGAATCAAGTCATTTGGACATCATATGAGTTTATTATGATTTTTATACGAAATTGGGTCAGGCTGGAATTTGGCGAGTGTCCTGTTTTCTCAGCCATTTTGTTCTTGGCCATTTTACTTAGGCTAAGTGAACGAATTTGAAGATGAGTTAAACTGATGAAATGTTCATTTTTAGTTAGTTTTTAAACTATATTGGACCCATGTTATTTTATTATGTGTCGGGAAAGTTGTGAGCCAATCTCTACGAATACGCGGTTGAAATTTAGAGATTTGACTTTGGGTCTAAGTTTGAGTATTATTTTATAAGTTCTAAGGCTAGTATGTAACCTTATGTTGTACTCTGTTATGACCAGGTTCATTAATCATGAGATTGAGTTAAGGATCACTTGGTAATTAGCTAACGGTTCTGAGGTACGTTGAAATGAGTTTTATCACGACGTCTGACGAAGACGTGTAATGATATTATTTTATGATTTTACATGTCATTAATTGATTTATATGATTTAATTGTATATATTTTCATTGTATTGAATTTTAGAAAAAATATAGGACTTAAATCAGACTCATTTTCAATTAGTTAGGAATGTTATACTTTAAGTGTTATATCTATGTCCTGCATGTGGGTAAAGATACCCATGCAGTGTGTTCTTTGGGTTTCTGGGCATTTCTGGCTAGGAATTCCTAAAAATGTCTAGAAATAAGAATTTTAGTACTTTGAGTTGGCTGTCTTTTTCCACTAGAATCATGCAATTGAATTTTAAATGAAAATGTTATGGCGATTTTACAAAACCCGCTCAGGCTGGAAAGTAGATTTTTAAAGTCTACGCTCTTTTAGTGTTTAAACTACTTTAAGATGAAGGAACCAGCTTGACATTATCAGATAATAAATGCAGTCCTCCTAAACTTTGGGTACCAGAATCGAGTCATTTGGACGTCATATGTGTTTATTATGATTTTTATACGAAACTGGGTCAGGCTGGAATTTGGCGAGTGTCCTGTTTTTCCCAGCAAATTATTGGCCATTTTACTTAGGCTAAATGAACGAATTTGAAGATGAGTTATATACTTGCTTATGTGATGAGCAACATGTTGAATTGGGAAAGTGGAATTTCATATTTTCAGTTATTACTATATATGTGATGAGCAACATGTGAGCATGCCATTGAATTAGGAACGGGCACTCACAATGTAATGCCTCGATTTGCTTTATACACGTGTGATATGATTATATCATTATTATGACTAATTTTGATATGATATTAATTGGGTTCGGGTTGAACCGAGGATGAATTAATACATGTATAAAATGATATATGGCAATGAATGAAACATATGGCAATGTATGACTTGAATTAAATCAAGTGTAGTGACATATCAAGTAACTATGAGTATGCATTTGATTTGGATGTCATGTACAATTTCAATTAAGAGGAAAGTTGCATTTGCATTTGAATTTGGATTTCACCTTCATGTACATGTCAATTAGCATGTCATTGCAATTAGCATGTCATTATCTCCAACATGACCTATATCAAGTGGACTAGTGGGTGGAATCACATACTACACCACTTTTCACCTAAAATTCTCTACAAAGCTTCTCTCCAACCCTTGGAGATTCTTCTTGGTTTGAGCTTGGATTTCACTAGAGAAGTAAGCTAGGAAGTTGAGTGAAGTGATTTCCTAACTTCTTGGTAAAGAATTTATGGTTTTGAACTTGAATTGTGTAGTTGGTGTTGAAGTATGTGAATTTAAATATCAAATGTTCATGCTTAGAATCATAACATGTTTATATGCCAAGAATTGGATTCTAAGATGGTAGAAACATGTTTATAAGATACTAGGGATTGCATGAAACATGGTTACATGTAAATTTGTGAGTAGGAGAAGAAGTACCATGAAGATATGCTTGAAAATCGCCATGCTCTAAGTTTTCTGGACATCGGCGATCGATCGGTGCTTGTGTTGCGATCGATCGCCGAGGAAAGATAAAATATAAGGCGGTGAAAATATGTGGCGATCGATCGGTGAGTTTGTAGCGATCGATCGCTATGAACAGGGCATTTTGGCGATCGATCGCCAAGTAGTTGCGATCGATCGCGAGGAGACAGAAAGTTTTGGCGATCGATCGGCAATTGTAGCGATCGATCGGTGCCTTGGAATTTTTGAAAATGTTATATTTTGTCACAATTGTTTATGAAGCCTCTTATAACATGGTTTATTGGTGATATTATTGTAGCATCATCAGAGGGGACGGGGCAACGAGGCAATTAGCCAGTGACGACTGATTTATCTCGTTTGTGTCGCTTTACAGGTACGTGTTGACGTACGGAGTATAGATATTGTGTGATGATGTTATGAGATTGATATCATATGAATGGTGTTGCTTTGGTATCATATGATTGGTAGTATCATATGCATGTACATTCATGGATATCATGTGTTTGAAATGGAAGAGGTATACGCCTGATTTGGGTATATGCTCGGGTATGCTACATATACGTTAGCATTAGAGGCATACGCCTCGTTTGGGTATATGCTCGGGTATGCTACATATACGTGAGCATTAGAGGTATACGCCTGGTTTGGGTATATACTCTGGCTATTATCACATATGAGTACGGTACTATGATATGTGCTGCTAATATGAAGATGTGATGTGGTTCCACTGACATATTGAGCTGAGATAGACATATCATATTGGTCTCGTGATAATAGGGTGATAGTTGAGACATGTCGACATGGTGCATTGGTTGATGCATGATACAGAGCATTCACATTGGATATGATGTTTATTGTGCTTTATCATTGATGTTGTGTTTTGATATTGCACTAAGATAGTGGTTTATCTATACTCATGTTGTGTGAATGTTTCTGTAGGATTTCATAGACGTGGGAATCGTGAGTCTTATTCCGCTGCGAGGTGAACCACTGCATAGGAGTTGTGCTGGCTTAGGTTGTTATTTACATGTGATGTATATGTGAATAGGGTTTTTTGTACTTGTGGTTTTGTATATCTGTAACAACCTATTAGTAAGAAACTCTTAAACAGTGTATGAATTACTTAATTCTGACTCACATATGTACTTGCGATTGAATACATAATGGATTAAGTAACGAGGACCCCACATTAGTGGTATCAGAGCAGTGGTTCGAGAACGGGATGAACATGGGTAGAGGAAGTGTATTACGAAGTTACCTAAACACTTGAAAACATGTTAGGATTTGTAATATGATATTCTTCTAACATGTTTTATATTTGTGAATGTTATTGTTAACCCGTGATATGCAGTTATGACAGATAGAGGGTATCATGAGGATGTTGAGGATGCCATGAGTGGCAATGCTAGTGTGAGGATGGCGCCTGTGCCACCACCACCAATTGGGCAAGGGCCAGTGGAACATGTATTGTTGCCTGGGGAATTGACTTTGACACAGTTTCTGAGTTATCAGCCACCCCGCTTTGAGGGTACGGAATCAGGGGAATTGGCAGAGGAATGGTTAGAGCGTGTTGAACAGATATTTGTATCAGCACCATGTGCCAAGACTGCTTTGTTACGTTCGGCTGAGTTCCAATTGGCAAAGAAAGCTATGATGTGGTGGAAAGCTACATTGATTGAGCTGAGAGCTCAAGGTCAGACTGTGGACTGGGATGTTTTCGTTCTTGCTCACTACTTCTCTGTGGCTGCAAGGCAGAGGAAAGAGGACGAGTTTACAAATCTGAAACAGGGTAGTATGACTGTGTCTGAGTATGCGGTGCAATATTCGTCATTGTTACGATATGTATCACATATTGCTGCCAAACCAAGGATGAATTAATACATGTATAAAATGATATATGGCAATGAATGAAACATATGGCAATGTATGACTTGAATTAAATCAAGTGTAGTGACATATCAAGTAACTATGAGTATGCATTTGATTTGGATGTCATGTACAATTTCAATTAAGAGGAAAGTTGCATTTGCATTTGAATTTGGATTTCACCTTCATGTACATGTCAATTAGCATGTCATTGCAATTAGCATGTCATTATCTCCAACATGACCTATATCAAGTGGACTAGTGGGTGGAATCACATACTACACCACTTTTCACCTAAAATTCTCTACAAAGCTTCTCTCCAACCCTTGGAGATTCTTCTTGGTTTGAGCTTGGATTTCACTAGAGAAGTAAGCTAGGAAGTTGAGTGAAGTGATTTCCTAACTTCTTGGTAAAGAATTTATGGTTTTGAACTTGAATTGTGTAGTTGGTGTTGAAGTATGTGAATTTAAATATCAAATGTTCATGCTTAGAATCATAACATGTTTATATGCCAAGAATTGGATTCTAAGATGGTAGAAACATGTTTATAAGATACTAGGGATTGCATGAAACATGGTTACATGTAAATTTGTGAGTAGGAGAAGAAGTACCATGAAGATATGCTTGAAAATCGCCATGCTCTAAGTTTTCTGGACATCGGCGATCGATCGGTGCTTGTGTTGTGATCGATCGCCGAGGACAGATAAAATATAAGGTGGTGAAAATATGTGGCGATCGATCGGTGAGTTTGTAGCGATCGATCGCTATGAACAGGGCATTTTGGCGATCGATCGCCAAGTAGTTGCGATCGATCGCGAGGAGACAGAAAGTTTTGGCGATCGATCGACAATTGTAGCGAACGATCGGTGCCTTGGAATTTTTGAAAATGTTATATTTTGTCACAATTGTTTATGAAGACTCTTATAACATGGTTTATTGGTGATATTATTGTAGCATCATCAGAGGGGACGGGGCAACGAGGCAATTAGCCAGTGACGACTGATTTATCTCGTTTGTGTCGCTTTACAGGTACGTGTTGACGTACAGAGTATAGATATTGTGTGATGATGTTATGAGATTGATATCATATGAATGGTGTTGCTTTGGTATCATATGATTGGTAGTATCATATGCATGTACATTCATGGATATCATGTGTTTGAAATGGAAGAGGTATACACCTGATTTGGGTATATGCTCGGGTATGCTACATATACGTTAGCATTAGAGGTATACACCTGGTTTGGGTATATGCTCGGGTATGCTACATATACGTTAGCATTAGAGGTATACGCCTGGTTTGGGTATATACTCTGGCTATTATCACATATGAGTATGGTACTATGATATGTGCTGCTAATATGAAGATGTGATGTGGTTCCACTGACATATTGAGCTGAGATAGACATATCACATTGGTCTCATGATAATAGGGTGATAGTTGAGACATGTCGACATGGTGCATTGGTTGATGCATGATACAGAGCATTCACATTGGATATGATGTTTATTGTGCTTTATCATTGATGTTGTGTTTTGATATTGCACTAAGATAGTGGTTTATCTATACTCACGTAGTGTGAATGTTTCTGTATGATTTCATAGACGTGGGAATAGTGAGTCTTATTCCGCTGCGAGGTGAACCGCTGCATAGGTGTTGTGCTGGCTTAGTTGTTATTTATACATGTGATGTATATGTGAATAGGGTTTTTTGTACTTGTGGTTTTGTACATCTGTAACAACCTATTAGTAAGAAACTCTTAAACAGTGTATGAATTACTTAATTCTGACTCACATATGTACTTGCGATTGAATACATAATGGATTAAGTAACGAAGACCCCCCACACAACTTCTCTCCTTCAACATCAATGATGTCTCTTTCAGTAGCTAGGAATGTGCGTCCCAGATTCAATGGCATGCTCACATCCTCCTCCATATCCAACATTAGAAAATCCACCTGGAAAGTGAATTGATCTATCTTGCTGGCACATCCTCGACGATTCCTAGTGGGTAGGTGATAGACTTGTCCGCCATTTGCAACACCTCGGCTCTCCCAGTCCAAGTCGCCTAAATACAGACAAAGACGTTAAGTTAACACTAGCGCCCAAATCACATAACGATTTAATGGAAGAAATAGGCCCAATAGTGCAAAGAATAGAGAAACTCCCTGGATCTTTGGTAGCGCTTATCGTGTACCTCCAAATTAACCCCACTCAATCCTCAAGATTGATAGCAATAATGTAGTAGCGTGAGTAAGGATCGATCCCACGAGGAGATGTGAATTCTTGTGTTAATGAAAATCAAAACAAAAGAAAAATAAAGGATGGGGTTGTGAGGTTGAATTATACTTATTAAAATTAAAAACAAAGATTAACTAATGAAAGCGATTCTTGGTATCGATCGACTCTTCCTTGGAATTATCATCTATTTCATCGATTCACAAAAGACTCAATTTTTCATATGAATATTCATCGTTGGATATTTAATCCAATAATCAAAGTCCTATCTCACCTTACGTTTAGTTAAGTAGCCCAAGCGTTTAAGTAGCCCAAGCGTTCTAGTTTAACCCTTATCAAACAATCAATCAAAATACAAGCGATTAAGATTTAAATCGATGATAGCATATGAACTAGTGAGATCGATGAAGCTAAACAACATAATTCAAGCGTCTATGTTTAATATAGTCAAGTGTTCTTCCTAAGAATTTAACAAACTCGCAAGCGAAAATTCATCAATCTTAGTTGCTTCATAATTAGAGGAATCAAACCATTCCGTATTTGATATCTAATTTAGCATTAGATTTCATGCAAGTTACTAGGTTGTCAATCCAATTAACAAACACCACAATCATATCAATAAAATCATAAAAACTCTTGATACTCAATAAAATTGATAATGAAAGCATAAGAATCTCCCCAAGATAAATAAAATCCAAGGATTTGTCTTCCTCAACCAATAATTAAAAACTAACTAGACATAATCTAAGAAAAATGATGAATAAAAAACAAGGGAAAGAATACTAATTCAATATCCGCTCGTCGAGGTGTCAATCCCACCTTCGCTTCGATCTTCGTAGCGTTCTTCAACAAAATTGAAAGAAAAAAAATAAAACTAGTCTAAATTATTCTACCTACTCTACCTAGATGTTTCAAAGGTCTGAATTTCGAGGGATATATGTAGGGAGGCTGCTGGAGTAGGTTAGAATCCATGTGGGGAGGAAATAAATCAAGAATCCAAACTTTCCAAAACTCTGCTGGTGTAGCTACGCCTCAAAATGGCGTAAAGACGCCTGATGATGTGTCAAATTTATGGCTTCCCGCATTCTGGCGTATTTACGCGTCAAAGTGGCGTAATTACGCCTGTCTTCAATTTTTCAGATTTTTCGTAGCATTGGCGTAATTACGCCTCATAATGGCGTAATTACGTATGTCTTCCATTTTTCTGGCGAGTTTCGTATTTTGGCTGTAACTTTCTCGTAAACTCCAAATTTGATGAATCAGCTGTCCACGCGAAGATAACTGAAAGTTATACAACTTTTCTATGGACCACATTTCCAAAACTTGGCTCGAACATATATAAATTTGAGGAGAAAGGAGCAACATGTATCTTGGATTCCAGTTTTTCCTCTTTTCTTCAACTTTATTCCTTCTTTCATCATTTTAGCTTGATTTCTTCACCTTTTCCTACATTTACACAATATACGATTAGCATATGTATCAATTTATCCATCAAAATATACCAAATCTTAGACAATTAAGTGCAATAGATCTGTCTATTTCTAGTCACATCAAACACCCACATACTTAATCTTTACTCGACCTCGAGTAAATCAGAAAAAACTGAAATCTTTTTGCTTGGCTCATATCATCATAATAAACTAACTTGTCCTCACTTTTATGCCTCAATAATTATACACATGCATAGTAATGAAAGGCGGTGAAAATTTAACAGTGGAACAAGTTCATCCCTAAACATTTCGTACCCAACAAAGCAGTGAACGTGCGTGTGTGGTCATGAACAAGTGTCATGTACAAATTATAGATCCAACAAATGTAAACCTACAATAGTTCAAGTTGTACACAACACAAGTATAAGCTCAATTGCACACTCTTCTCCACTCTCTTACCCACTTTGCAAACACAAATCAAGTAGGTCTTTATTAGCTTGTAGCTTGGCCTAGGTATTGGCTTATGAAATAAAGGGAAAAGATGTATCAAACAAGAGAGTATAATGTTATGCACAATTTAAACTTATCTTCTTGCATGATTTTTCTCAAAACTTGTTCATTTTTCACACCTTGTATGTTTTTGCAAGGTATACTTCAATCATTTTTCTCTTTTGTGCCTTGGCAACCCTTGGAGCCATATTTTTATTAATTTTCTCAAGGCATCCCTTTTCTTTCATGCATTTCATTCTTTTTGATAATGAAGCTCTCAAAAATATATGAATCATTGATAACAAGTGCATGTGAATGAAACACATCATACTCCATTCAAAGGTATGGATTAGAATCATATTTAGGCTTATTAGGGAAGGATGATAAGCTAGTCAAAGAATGTCGAATGAGGGTTGTTTGTATGCTTAGCATAAAACTATTCATTTGCATTAAGGCTCAAAAAGGGTACTAGTGATTGATTTTCTTTACATGGTAGGCTTGAAAGGCTCAAGTGCATCAAAGATTGCTTATATCACTTTCATGTTTACAAGTAGTCTAGACATACGCCTCAAAGAGCATGTAGTTAAGTTGTAGCATGTATTAGAGACTTCTTAAGACTATCACAAAGTTCACACAATCTTCACTAAGCTATGCACACTTCACAAGTCATGACAATAATGTGCTCAAAATATTCAACTACTATGTTAAAGCACACTTTGCATTAGAGTCCAAAGTGTTCCAAGGTTAACAATTCACCTATGTTCAAAAGCATGCATGATATCAATTCGGTTTCATCATGGGCTAGTGATTCTAAGCATGCATTCGTTACTAACTATGAGCTCAAAATTTTCAAATTTTTGATTTTTTTGTATTTTTGTAATAGGAAAGCAATAACATACCACTAATCCCTCCCCCATACTTAAATCTTACATTGTCCCCAATGTAAGGCAAAAATAAGAAAAGAGAAAAGTCTAACTACTAAAGCAATAAAAATAAAAGAAAAGGGAAACTAACTCCATTGGGTTGCCTCCCAAGCAGCGCCTGTTTAACGTCGGTGGCCCGACGTCAGTTCTCTCGCTTAAGGCGATGCCTATTCGCCTTGCACCTCTTGGAGGGTTTTTGTCTTTTCACTGTGTCGCCTTCTACAAAGAAGTCAGTTGAGGTCGATCAAGATCTACCTCATGGCATCCGTTAACTTGTTGTCCCTTATGCTCGCCTTTGGAAATCTAATTCTGATGAGATTCCTTGTTATCCACATCGACTTCTGTTTGTTCTTCAAGTATTGATGGCCTCAGTACCATCGTTTATGGAGTTTCTACCTCTTTGTCACTGTCCAAGATGATGTTGTCTTTGAAAAAATAGTCCCAAGGATTCAGTTCATCACAGTACTCTTACATCGACTCCTCTGTCACATCACACGATTCATCTAAGTATTCAACATAGCTCTCAGTGGGAAACATACCTTGCGGAGTTGTAGGATGTACAAACTCCTTTTCTTCCATTGGCACATGTGTCTCCTCTTCTAGCTTGGGTGTGCTGCTATCCGATCGGCCGATCTTATTAGTTGCTCCATTTGGTTACCCAAATTCTGAGTGCTAGCCCTGAATTCCTATTGAAATTGCAAAGTACTATCATTAAGTGTTGAAACAAGATCATCTAAAGACTCACCAGGGGTATGGTATTGAGGTTGTTGTGACCATGATGGGTATTGTGGTATGTATGGCGGTAGGGTGGACTTCATGTAAGGTGGAGGTGGGCTCATCCATTGATTGTCATAGTTGAGATTGGGGTGATCACTCCAACTTGAATTATATGTTTTTTGTCCACTCCCTACGCCAAGTTGGTGCACAAGATACTCCAATTCGTCTAGTCGCCTATAGACCTCCATGAAAAGATCCGATTTCTCAGAAATCAACCTGTAAGCACGAACAAACAAGAGTAGCGGTGGGGGAAAAAGAAAGAGAAAGAAACAAACAGAAAATATTAACACAAAAAGACAGTCTCGTGCTCTCCCAATTTCTGCTTCTTAGATAACCACTTCTTTTAGAATTTAGCATAATGTGACATTTCTCGTAACACATCAATAAATGGTATATCTATATGCAAATTCTTAGCATGTCTAAAAATTTGGCAAAGTTTGAATCGACCTTCGCCCTATTAACGCTGCAGGAGATGGGAGAGGAACTTGTGGTGTGATAGGTGTAGTGGCTCCAGTGGACTTACCCTTGTTTCGTGGTTGCTCCTTCTCCTCTTGCTTAATTGCAATCTTTTCAGTCTCCTTGTTGTCACCAAGTTCCTTTCCATACCTTAGGGTCACGACATTGGCTTACTCCCTTGGATTCTTCTCTGTGCCACTTGGTAGAGTTCCTTGTGCTCTCCCAGCCAAGATAGTTGCCAATTGCCATACTTGAATCTCCATGTTTTTGATAGATGATTCTTGATTTTTCATCCTTGTTTCAGTTGAGGATATGAACTTGGTCAGTTGCTCCACCATGATCGGGTGTGGTGGATAACGCGGTGGTGGTTGCGGATGATACCTCAACCCGGTATTGTATGTATTTGGGTAAGGGTAGTTTTGTGGCCGGTTTCCTACATAATTCACAGCTTCATTAGTTTGAAAGAATGGGTTATCTGCTTGGCATTCAAAGCTCGGACGATTGCCTCTGCATAGGTCACAAATAAGCACTTGAGCTTTCACCATTGTCATGCTCATGCCATCTAGCCTCTTGTTCAATGCTTCAATTTGGGCAGCCAAAGCAGTAACGCCGCTCACTTGATGAATTCCAGCTTGCTTCTTTAGCACATTCTTTTCAGACTGCCACTGATAACTATTAATAGTCGGTGTGCGCTTATCGTGTACGCCAAAATTAACCCCACTCAATCCTCAAGATTGATAACAATAATGTATTAGTGTGAGTAGGGACCGATCCCACGAGTAGGTGTGATTTTTTGTGTTAATGAAAATCAAAATCAAAAATAGTAAAATAAAAGATGGGGTTTTGAAGTTGAATTATACTAATTAAAATTACAACTAAAGATTAAACTAATGAAAACGATTCTTAGTATCGGTCGACTCTTCCTTGGATATTATCATCTATTTCATCGATCACAAAAGACAAAAAATTCATATGAATATTCATCGTTGGACGTTTAATCCAATAGTCAAAGTCCTATCTCACCTTACGTTTAGTTAAGTAGCACAAGTGTTCTAGTTTAACTCTTATCAAACAATCTATCAAAATACAAGCGATTAAGATTTAAATCGATGATATCATATGAACTAGTGAGATCGATGAAGCTAAACAACATAATCCAAGCGTCTATGTTTAATATAGTCAAGTGTTCTTCCTAAGAATGTAACAAACTCACAAGCAGAAATTCATTAATCTTAGTTGCTTCGTAAATTAGATGGATCAAACGATTCCGTATTTGATATTTAATTTAGCATTAGATTTCATGCAAGTTATTGGGTTGTCAATCCAATAAACAAACACAACAATCATGTCAATAAAAATCAGAAAAACTCTTGATACAATAAAATTGATAATTAAAAGCATAAGAATCTCCCCAAGATAAATAAATCAAAGGACTTGTCTTCCTCAACCAAGAAATAAAAACTAGCTAGACATAATTGAAGAAAAACGATAAATAAAACAAAGGAAAGAAAACTAATCCGATCTCCGCTCGTCGAGGTGTCAATCCTGCCTTCGCTTCGATCTTCGTAGCCGTCTTCAACAAAATTGGAAGAAAAATTATAAAAGTAATCTAAACTATTCTACCTACTCTACCTAATTGTTTTTAACGTCTGATTTGCATGCCTATATGTAGAGGGAGGCTGATGTAGTAGGTTAGAGTCCATGTAGGAAGGAAAAAATCAAGAATCCAAAGCTTGCAAAACTCTGTTGGCGATCGATTGCTATAAATATGGCGATCGATCGCTAGCTTTATTGTTTTTTGGCAGATTCTTTGGACGATCGATCGCCTCTTTTGTTACGAGCGATCGCTTTGCTCCAGTACACTTTGGCGATCGATCGCCTCTTTTGTTGCGATCGATCGCTTGCTCACATATTTTGTTGCTCAACTTTCTGTCAATAAGCGATCAATTTCTTCTTCTAGGCGATCGATCTCTGCTCCAAAATACATTTTAGGCATTTTTTCTTGATCTACCTTGAATCATTATCATCTGCAAATCTTTTCTTGATCTTTATTCGCCCTTGTTAGCTCGATTTCTTCGATTTCACCTACATTTACACAATGATAGGGTTGAATATTACGCGTTTTTATGTTATGATATGTATATGTTTTCGTGTTGATTCATGGATTATTTTACGGTTTATGGTATATATTTCTATATTTCAGGAATCAATGTTGAAATTCATAAAAGTAGAGGAAATGAGCCAAAAATGATGAAAAATGACCAAATCGAGCGAACGCGTCAACTCCGGGAAAGGAAGAAAAATTCAAAAGAAGATATAAAATAAAAAGCAACTCGATCGATCGAGACTCCAATCTCGATCGATCGGGGCTGGCAGAACTTTGGCGATCGATCGAGCAGTCAGTCTCGCTCGATCGGCCGAAGGAATTTTCTGAAAAATAAATTCCTTATAGAGTTTGGGTCCAAGATGGAAGTCCTTGATTCTTATTCCTTGATATATATACACGAAAATAACAACCAAAAGCAGATTTTGTAACCTAGAAATAGCCTTACACCTCCATACTCCATATCACCTTCATCCACCATCACCACTTCATCCTAGGAATTGGAACAAGCCAACAAGAGAATCGAAGAGCACGATCGAGAAAGAAGCGAGGAAGGATCGAGAATCAACGAAGAAGTCGACTTGGGAGTTTTCTTTTACTTTTCTATTATTGTTTTACATGAATAATTGGATTTGTTGTGTTTTTTATGATTGAGAAATATCAATAACATAGTTTTTCCTATTGATTTTGAGATTGAATTCATATATCCTCTATGTGCATGTGATATTGTTCTTAATGCTTTTGAAGGATTGATCACCTTTGGATGATATTTTTTTATAATTGATATCGAGAGATGAAATTATAATACGATAGAATAATGCATGTCGTGTGTTAAAGATTGAGATCGAGAGATAAAATCACATACGAGTGATAGCTTTGGGTTGTTTAATCTGAAGTTAGTGGTTTTCATAAAGCGCATTCAATATTAAATTGTTAATTATGTGAACGAGAGTTACTAGTTGCAATTTGATGTTAGACTTAATCTAGCTCGAGAGAGTGTATTGAATAAATTTGGAAAACCCGTCACCTTAGAGATGTATGAAGAAAAGAATTGTAAGAGTTGGGTTAGGTGAATAATTGACTTGATAACTTTCTTGTGGATTTTTCTCGTGATCGTCGATTGTTTTGGTTGGATTAGATTAGTTTAATTATTGATTAATTATCGTAGGTTAAATATAGTTAAAAGAAATCTTATTTGGTAATTGCTTGTTAGTTCCTGTGGGTTCGACAATCCGTATTCTTCCTATCTATACTAAAAATTGACACCGTGCACTTGCGGTCTAAAATCGGTAGATTGGAATTAATTGTTTAAAATAAAAGCGATCACACAACTATATGATTAGGTAGCATATGTATCGAATTATCCATCAAAACATACCAAATAGTAGACAATTAAGCGAAATAGATGTGTTTATTTCTAGTCACATCAGTAGCCATCTCATCCAAAAGTGTATTGGCGTCTTCCGGTGTTCTTCTCATAATGGTACCTCCCGATGTTTCATCAATCATCGAACGATTAGCGGAAAATAAACCATTATAGAAGTTTGTACCTGAAACCAGATGGGAAGGCGTGATGTAAGAATTTCCTCAATAAGTCAATAAAGCGTTCCCACGCCTCGTATTGTACATCTGGATCATGTTGCATAAAAAAAGTGATGTCATTGCGCATCTTCGCATTCTTTGATGGTGGGAAGTATTTGGATAGAAATAATTGCACCATCCCATCCCACGTAGCGATAGAACCTGCAGGCAAAGAATGCAACCATGATTTAGCTTTGTCCTTTAATGAAAAAGGGAAAAGTCGTAACCTGATGGCGTCGTCAACGACGTCTTGTGCTTGAAGGTATCACATATCTCCAAGAAGTTGGAGATATGAGCATTCAGATCATCAGTAGGTGATCCTCCAAATTGCACCGAGTGTTGAATCATTTGAATTATGGCATGCTTGATCTCGAAGTTATTAACCTGAATCCTCGGTCTAGCTATATTCGACAGGTTGCCTTGGAAAGGGGGTTGTGCATAGTCCATCAATGATCGTGTAATTGGCACCTCCTCGTTGCGTTGTTCACGCTCACCATTCCCTCCTTGATTGCTCTCGGCCATCGCTTGAGATTCTCTTCAAAGTCTACTACAAGTTCGTTCAAACTCAAAGTCAAGTGGCTCAAGTATAGGTTTGTCACTCCGTAGCATGCACCATGAAGACAACTACCTGCAAAAGTCAAACAAGAAAGAAATAGTAGAAGTGAAATAGTATAAGCTTAACAAAAGTAATAATAAAAAATAAATGGCTAAATTACAGTAACTAATCTCTTATGATATTACTTAAACTAGTCCCGTCAACGGCGCTAAAACTTGGTCACGTTTATTTTGAACAATTATTTTCTAGTGTGGCGTGATTATACCGCAAGTGCACAATGTCAAGTTTTAGTATAATGATATGAAAATAAGGATGTCGTACCCACAGGGACTAGTAATAATTACCAAATTCAATTAGCTTAACTGTATTTAACCTACGAAATTGTTATGAAAAGTTTACTAATTTACTCAAACTTAGGAAATAACCAAAACACAAAGAGAGAATGCAATAAACAGTAGAGATAAATTCGAGACTTCGGTTTACTTAAGTAATCCCCACGTCATCTACTAGTTCTAATCAAAATTAATGCATCTAAGGTGACAAGTTTTTCGGTTATATCTAATATTATCTCTCGAGCTATATTAAACCTAATACCAGTTTGCACTAAGCAATTCTCGTTCACTTATTTAACAAATCAATATTGCATAAGCACTATAAAAACCCTTGGCATTCGATTACTAGATATCTATAGCTATCACACATGTATTTGACATTATCTCTTGATCTCGGCCTGAAATCCACGATTTGTGTTATCTGTTCCGTATTACAATATCATCTCCCAATCTCAATTACAAAGTAACATCATTCAAATTAAAAACATACAACAAACACAAAGATAGCAAAAACTCAATCAAAAACTAGACTTAAAATTGTGGGTTCATACAAAAGATCTCATAATCTCGATAAACGAATTAGCCTATCATACTAAAGCAAAAACAATGTTTTATCATATTTAACAACATAATAAACATTGAAATCTGAATAATAAACCAAAACAATGTTTAAAAATACAGAAAATCGCTAGGCGTTGACTCCTTGCGTTGATCCGATATCCCTTCTCCCGTTGCGTTGCTTTGAATCTCCAACTTGTATGTGGTGGCTCCTCCCAAGTCTAGGGTAAAAATCAGATGAAGAACCCTTTCTTTGATGCAAAAACTCCCTTTTATAGTGAGGAATCCGAGCCCAAAAAATCTTAGACCAAAAATAGTAAATCTCTTAAAAAAAGTAAATTTTTCTCACGTAGGACTCTGTAGCGATCGATCGCTATGTCCATGGCGATCGATCTCTTCAACTTTTCTCTCTATGTAGATCGATCTCTGTATGAGTGACGATCGATCGCCTAAATTTTCTGCCCCAATGCGATCGATTTCTTCATTCTCAGCGACCTATCTCCTTCTTGTATAAAATTTCCTCACACCACTGCCTTGCAGAGATTGATTTCATCAACCTGGATATCGATTGTCTACTTCCAGATTTCACAATTCAACTCTTTTCAACTTCTTTCCAATGTCTTAACTTATCTTGTCCCAGTTCCACATTCCAGTCTATAAAATGGGGCTTTTCAGGCATTTCTTGCACTTTGACTGGATTCCTTGAACTATACAAAAACACAACCAAGAGCGCAAAATCGTCCAAGAATCACTATAAAAGTGCTAAGAAATATATGCTAATATAAGTGCAAAAATAGCACTTATCAGCTATCGCATTACCTCATTTGCATCATTTTATCCTTTTAGGATGTTTTCATCATCTAATTTAAAGCGTTGGAAATACTCAAATTTAATTCACAATTCAAATTTTAAGCGCATAGATTTTTAAAAATTACATGTTCAAGATTATATTTCTTGCAAACTTGAAATTTAAGCGCAAAGCTTAAAATTTGAAACTCGAATTAATCCTTGAGTTTTCATCCTTCAAATGTCTTGGAAACTTTAATTACAAGTATTGTTCTTGATGCATACATGTCAAAAATTTCTCGTCAATGTTTTTTTTGTTACTTGCTGATTTCTAAATTGCTTTCCCAATGAGCATATCATCAATGTAAACATACATATGCATAGGTGTGTACACATTTGTCACACTCGTTAATGTATTTGGCGACATGATTTGTCGAACTCTTTATGACATTTATTTGGTGTTTGTTATGAGTTCACTTCGGCCTTCATATTTCTACTTTAGCCAAGCAACCCCACATTCTCTATTTTCCTTCAATCACAAGGTTTTACGTTTTTGGCTTAAATGTGGTGCTTAGTATGTGATTGACTCATAGAATTACAACCCGCACAACTTTGGGACAGTCATGAATTGCACTGGTGTTCAAACTTTCATTTTTCAAGTTCTAAGCATTATGGTCTTACAAATCTAAATTCAAGATTTTATTTCTTGAAGATTTTGGATTTAAGCATACTTGCTTACAAAAGTTGAAACTTGGATAATATTCTCAAACTTGGTTCACAATTTGCAATTTAAGTGCACTAACTTAGAAAACTTGAATTCTAGATTTTA
Source organism: Haberlea rhodopensis (assembly GCA_907163345.1). NCBI lineage: Eukaryota > Viridiplantae > Streptophyta > Magnoliopsida > Lamiales > Gesneriaceae > Haberlea > Haberlea rhodopensis. The sequence goes on from CAJQUN010000893.1 coordinate 98,384, forward strand.
AATCTTGTAAATTCATGTTATAAGCTTACTAGCTTAGAAATTCAAAATGAACCAATTTGAGAAATTACAACGCCTAGTTAAAATTTATGGCTTCGATTTATCACTTGTGTTTTAAGCGTACAATGCTTAGAAACCCGAATTCAAGATTTTATAGTCTTGCAGATTCAAGCTTAAGCGTCAAATTCTTAGACAACACAAGTATAATCTACTCACAATTTCCCATGGCAAAACTCATTTGCTAAATTTTATTGCAATCTCATTCTTGAAATGTTTAAACACGTCATTGGCCTCGTTTTTGCTTCATAGCAAAAAAGTCACAACAATATAATGCACAAATATTGATAAAGTAACAAATTACTTTTCTCACATCTCTAGTTTGCACAATCTTTCCATCACAAACATCATTGTGAGTTTACTCTAGAGACGTTACAATTCTTCAACAAATGAATGACGATTTTGTTAACTTAGTGCCCATATAAGCAAAAAATTTAACATTACAATTTGTGCTGCGAACTATGGTTTAAATGATCCTAATAATCATGCCACAAACCATAAGATTCACTACAAGAAGCAATAACATAAATTTTATTGCTTTAAACAAATATTGTCTTTACATTTATTTAGAATCACCCCATTCTTGGAGTTTACAACTTTGAAAGATACACAATCTAAATCCAAATCATTTGAGAGACGATCTTCTTCGGTCACATTTACTTGATCAATAGCCTTCCCACGATCGTCTTTATTCCCTTTATTGCGACAGTCCTTCGCCATGTGATTGGGTTTTCCACATTTGTAGCACTTGCCTTTGAACTTCTTCGCTTTTCTAGATTTGGAGGCCATGTCGTCAAACTTGTGCTTTGTTCCGGTGGATTTTCCACTAAGTTCACTCGTGCTTCATGTTGGTGCCAATTTTCCTTCCTTTCAAAAATTATGTTGTCCTCTTCGATTCTCAAGCGAACCACAAGATCCTCAAGATTCATCTCTTTTCGTTTGTGCTTGAGATAATTCTTGAAGTCCTTCCATGATGGAGGCAACTTCTCAATCATTGCGGCCACTTGGAATGAATAACTGAGAATCATTACTTCCGCATGAATTTCGTACATGATTACTTGCAAATCTTGCACATGCGCTATCACCGGCTTTGTGTCAACCATTTTGAAATCCAGGAATCGCCCAACGATGAATTTCTTCATGCCGGCATCCTCGGATCTATATTTTTTCTCCAAGGATTGCCACAATTCCTTGACCTTCTTCACTAGACAATATACATTGTACAATGTGTTGTCTAGTTCATTGAGAATATAATTCTTGCATATGAAATTGCTTTGATTCCACACATCAACCGCAACCCTCTTTTGCCTGTCGGTTTCATCCACCACGATAGTAGGAGCATCCTCATTGAGGAACCTATCCAACCCCAAGGTTGTAAAGTAAAACAACATCTTTTGTTGCCACCGCTTGAAGTCATTTTCATTGAACTTCTCTGGCCTTTCACCATGATGAACATAAGTCTTTGTTGCACTCGAAGAAACTATTTGTTGCTAATATTGTCTTAAGATTGTAGTCCAAATATCTCTTGCTATGTGTATCTTAGGAAGGTAGCAAGCAAAAACAACAAATGGCTTTAATGTCGAGGCGAGATTTGGAATCTCGGTTCTTAAGACAATATTGCCCCACTACGGTGCTAACAGTTCAATTGACAATTTGTCTCCTAAGATACAACGACTGATTTGTGATAGGAGCACTCTAAATCACAAATCCGTTAACCACAAAGGTTTAAAAGCGCTCAACAAGAACAATGATGAAAATGCTCTAAATGCTCAAGTTTTATCACAAAACTTTGCATTGATTTTAAAAAATTGATTTTAAACAAGTGAGGGAATGTTATATTTATAGTATACCAAGAGATATGTCCAAAAAGATACCATTTGGAGGCACCTATCATGATAAAATGCACCCGAATAAGAATGGGCTCACCATTCTGCCAAAAGGTGCAGGGCGCGACCGATCGTGGCTTGGGGCGCGATCGATCGTACCCTTGTCTCCAACAAAAAGAAACACGCTGCCTCGCTCGATCGATCACCCGAATTTTTCTTTAATTCAAATTTCGAACAATAATTATAATACAAATAATTATGCTTGTAGACTTCATATGTGTCACTAATTTGCTGCGGTCCAGCATACGTGTCAAACATTAATTTAAGTATGATTCCATGCCTTGATCAAAATATAATATGTAAACGCCTATTTTCAATTATATACAACGACAACAACTACAATAATAACTAAGCCTTGAATTGAATGACTTGGGCAGGGTACATGAACAATAGAAAGAATAACGTCGGGTCGAACACGTGCATCGTATTCTCAAGCGTTTCTATCGGTCATAATATCCTTTTTAATCATCTCAAGCCATGTCGTTTTCTGCCGGCATCTCGCTCTCGTGAAATGGCCGAAATATGGACTTCACCCGATGCACAGGTGCATTACTGGGCCAACGTCGTAAGAGACCAAACAAATGTAATCAACTTTCTTGCATATTCTCTTATATACAAATTGCACATAATTATTGAAAATTTAAACATGATTTACGATATTATGGTATGAGGGCCTAATTATATATATCTTCTTGATATTTTGAAGATTAGATGTTTGTAAATAGATCACATAATGATGCATTGACTTTTGATGTTGCATGATATATATTTTCATTTACTGCTTTAATATATAATTGCATCGATATTGATTGTATTTTATACAAATGATTTATATTTTATCTTATTGCTTCAATGCTTATCAGTATCTCTTACTTGGGTAGCAATAAGCTAACAATTACGCAAATAAAACTGAAGAAAACTTGCAGTAAGCTAAAGATAACAACACACAAGGATTAATTTGTTGTTATTTGGAAGCTTCAACCACATCTTATGCATTTATTTGGTGAAGAAATGAAATTAACTTACTTCTCTCCAAACCCTCTTTACCATGCTCTGTTTTTTTCCCTCAGTAGGAATATGACAGAAAATGTGATAATCACTACTTTATATGTATAGTTGATAATCGTGTTAACTATATGCGACTAAAATAGAAGTTTCGCGCTTGAATTTTTTTTTGAAAGTTAGTTATTAACTGTTTACATGCATCCGTGGTTACAATCAAATAATATAATGTTGGGTACCAAATTATATTTCATGAATCAAAGCTTTGAATTGGAACAATAATTGAAAATGAATTTGGATCAAATAAAGGCCTAATGAATTGAGAAAAAAATATGAAGGCAATGTAGGATTGTATTGTATTACATCTTGCTGATCTTGGTCATATGTATCATTATGTCTAGTTAAAGAATTCATCATTACAATACAAAATTATTAATTAGCAATTCAAACATGTCTAAGCTAATGTCTCTAGCTTGTCTCTTACATATCTCTTGTATTGAATGCATGAAGACAATTTTTTGTATGTATTATTAATTGTGCAGACTACCTTGATGTTGAATGCAAGAAGATAAATTTTTGTTTATTGATTGTGCAGATTATCTTGACTATTGCATGCAAATTAACATTTTTACACTCTTCCTTAATTTGTAATGAACATACGATTCTTGAAGTGTTCCAATTTTTCTGAAGATATTGGCTTTATGAATGGATCTGCTTTTGCTCTTCAGTGTTAACAAAAATCAACTGAATTTCACCATCATTGATGAGATTTATGATGAAATGGTGACGAAGTTCTATATGCTTTGATCTTGCATGAAAGACAGGGTTTTTTGTCATAGCAATAACATACATGTTGTCACAAAAAAAATTTGTTGGACTTTCTGGCTCTTGCTGTAAATTTTTTAGAATTCTTCGGAGCCAAATTGCTTCACAAGCAGCATCAGAAGCATCTAGGGTTGCTTATCGGGCCGGGTCAATCCGGACCAGCCCGAAGCCGAACCGGTTAGCCCGTTCGGAACCAAAATCTAGGGTTCATTCTTGCAAAGATGTATACTTCAATCTCATATTTGTCTCTCCATTGTGCTATCTACAATTTACTTATATAATAATGTCATCTTCATCATGAGTGGAGCTTGTCATAGACGGGGACTCGTTACTGGTCGTCTGTCACTGAGTTCATCTTCGGCAATGAATTTGCCTGTGCCAATTCCTGAGTTAAATAAAAGTTATGATTTTTTTGATAACCTCAATATTGGTGGTTCATCTATGAACGTCGAACGCAACAACCCGAACAACCTGCCGAACCTCCTGCTGCCCAAGCGCAAGAGAGACAACAAGTGGAGTCATCCGGAGCCACTACAGCAGCGAGTAGACAATCGACTCATGCCAAAAGAAGTAAGATATGAGATCACTCTGAACTCGCTCAAAAAGAAGGTATTAATTAATCTGTTGCAATATGTAAATTATGTAAGATACAATATTCATATAAAGCTGGTGGTTCCAGTGGAGGCACCAGAACATTTAAAAAACACTTAGTAAAAAAAGTGAGACAACTATACAACCATTAGGTCGAGAAGCAACACAAGCACAAATTAATGTTCTCACTGGCACGAATTTTATTTTAACTGCTGAAATTAACCGTAGGTCACTTGTTAGATATGTGACTAGATGTGAACTACTTTTTATACAAGCTGAACATGCTGGTTTATTGAATTTACTTTGTCTATACAACCCATGTTTAAACATATTTCTAGGCACACACTAAAAAGAAATTGTATGGACGTATTTGTTGAATATAGAAATACATTGTTTCAACATCTTTCTAGTTTGCCTTGTAGGGTTAGCTTAACAACCTATATTTGGACAAATGTAAATTCGGATTCATATCTTGTTGTCACTTGTCATTCGATTGATGATAATTGGTGTATGCAAAAACGGATTTTGTTTTAGATGAGTTAGATTGTGCACATACTAGTTCTGTAATTGCTAAATATATATTCAACAATTGTAGACATTATAGAATTCAGGATAAGGTATTTTCAATCACATTAGACAAAGTTGCGACTAACAATGCTGCGATGCGTGATTTAAAGACCTATCTGAAACCAATGTTTGATGGTGTTTTTTTCATGTTAGATGTGCATGCCATGTTATTAATTTGGTTGTTAAAGTTGGTTATGAGGACAATCACTCAGCATGTAGTGAGAAAATGAAATATTGCGCTAAATGGTTACACACGAGCCGTGTTAAACGTGATTGGAAACAATTATGTTTATCTAATGGTTTAAAGCATCTTCTTTTTCCATTACCAATAGAAACTAGGTGGAATTCGTTGTACAATATGTTGAATGCCATGTTACCTTACATTAACTCCATTTTATAATTCATATCAAATGTCTGATACCGGTGAAAGTATTTATTTGACTGATGAGGATTGAGAATTTGTTGCAAATTCCGTTTATTTTCTTCCTTTAGTAATTAACATGTTTGATAAGTTTATATAAGTTAGAGAGGACTACGACTTTCATGCTTTTGCTAGTGCAATGTAACCTAAATTTATAAAGTATTAAGAACAAATCCACACGTGCACTGCATCGCAATATTGCTGGATCCTAGTCAATGTTTATCTTCATTTGAGATATTTTTTGAATAGTATGCTAAATTTTTGGGGAAAGTTGTTGACGATAAAAAAAAAGTCTACAATGCAATCTCTCCAAAATATGTTTCAATTGTATTATAATCAACATGCAAGTGAATCATCGCAACAAAAGGCTGTTGAATAACAACCCCAAGCTCAATCTAGAGGCGGGGGCATCAATTTGCTTATGATGCTGGGCAGGAAAAAACTTAAGGGCAAATGACATTCTACTAGCACGTCGACTGAGTAGCAAATTTATTTGAATTATCAATTTCTAACGGAATACAACTTTGACGTCTTACAATGGTGGAAGACAAATGCAACACAATCCCTATCTTAGCAAAAATGGCTAGATACGTGTATGCAGTACAAGCTTCAAGCATCGCTTATGAATCGGTATTCTCAACATGTGGCCAAATTATAGGAGAATGCAGAAGTAGTCTATCTGCTGATTCATTATGCATGCTCACATTACCTAAAGATTGGTTTGAAGCAGAATTTAAGAATAAAAGAGATGGGGTTGTTGGCGAATTCGTAAATCATTATGACGAGCAAGAAGAAGATAACGCCAAAACAATACTTATCAATTATGAAGAGTGCTAAATAATAATATTTTTTATTTTGATTTTCAATTGACATCTCTTTACAATTATTTGTATGAAATAAAGAAGAAATATATTGAATTTGTGATGAATATTGTGGAAACATTTACAACATAAAAAAAATTTCAAAAGTGTTCGAAAAAAAAAGAAAAAGAAAAAGAAAAAAGGATCATAGGATCGGATTGCTGCGGAACCGATTGGTACCAGAACCGGACCCGATTCAGTTCCTTGACGGATCGGACCAGTTCAGTGCTTAACGGATCCGGAACCGACTGGTTTCGGATCGGACATATTCGATCCGTTAAGCACCCCTAGTAGCATCAATATATTCTGCTTCTGCAAATGAAAATACAACTGTCTTCTGTTTTTTAGAAGACCAAGAAATTGGTTTTGAACCAATACAAAATATATATCCAAATGTGCTTTTCCTGTCATCAATCGATCCAGCCCAATCATTGTCAGTGTAGCCAATTAGGCTATTTTCATTTTCTTTGACATATTTGATACTGCTCTATTTGTTCTTGTAAATACCGTAGTATTCTTTTGGCAGCGGAAAATTGATTCTGACTTGGGTCGTTCATAAATCTTGATATCATGTTCACTGAATGAACAATATCGGGTATGTTGTTAGTGAGGTACATTATTGAACCAACTAAACTTCGATAAATTGTTGCGTTGACCTTCTTTGCTCCATCATTCTGCTGTAATTTTTCATTTATGGCCATTGGAGTTGTGAAAGGATTACACTTCGACATATTAATTTTTTTCAGCAGTCTTCTGTATATTTTTCTTGAGAAAAAATTTCCCCATTGTCCTGTTGCACTTCTATGCTAGAAAATATTTCATAAGGCACAAATCCGCCATTTCATATTCTTTCATCATGGCCTTTTTGAATTCCTCTAGCATCACAGGGTTAGTGCCAATATATATCAAATCATCAACATAAAGTCATAATCAAAACATCGTTTGTACTTGCCTTTTGGACGTAAAGCGATATCTCACTTGGGCTTCGATGGAATCCATTGTTGGTAAAATAATTGTCAATTTTACTGTTCCAAGCACGAGGTTCTTGTTTCAGGCCATAAAGAGCTTTGTGGAGGCGGCACACCATATTTTCTTTGTCCTTTACTATATATCCTTTGGTTGTTCGACGTAGACTTGTTCCTGCAACTCTCCATTTAGAAAAATTGATTTGATATCAAGTTGGTAGACTGGTAGTTCGTTTTGTGCAGCAACAACAAGTACAGTGCGAATAATTTCCATTCTCGCAACAGGTGCAAATATTTCTTTTAAATCAATATCAGGTTGTTGTGAATAGCCTTTTGCTACAAATCGAGCTTTGTGCTTTTGAACAGATCCATCTTCATTGAATTTGGTTTTGTAGATCCACTTTAATTCCGACCACATCTTTATTTTAGGAGGATCAACCAAGTATCAAGTTTGATTTTTTAGAATAGTGGCCATCTTATCATCCATTTGATTTTTTAGAATAGTGGCCATCTCATCGTCGATGACTTTTTGCCATATTTCTTTTTTTACAACCTCATCAAAGTTCTGTGGTTCACAAGAGAAAAATGCAATATTTGATAGATCATAAATTTCTCTTAATGAACGTACCTTTCTCGCCGGGGATTTTGAATCGGATATGAGATGAATATATTTTGGTTGTGTGATGGATCTACTGAAGAATTTTGCACCAGAATCTTCTGTTTGTTTTGATTCGACTGGATTTTTATTTCCCAATCACAGGCTTTCATTCATCAAAATGCACATATCTTGAGAATACTAATTCATTTGTTTTTGGATTAAACAAACGATATGCCTTTGATTCATGATTGTAACCAATAAAAATACATTTTTCACATTTTCCATCGAATTTCTCTCGTTGTTGTGAAGGAATGAGAGAATAAGCCAAACATCCTAAAACTCGAAGATGCTTGATATCTGGTTTACGTTTGTACCAAGCTTCATATGGAGTTTTATTTGGATTGGCATTTGTGGGTGATTTGTTGAGGATATATACTGTAGTGTTAACAGCTGCAGCCCAAAAGGTGTTGGGAAGACCTTTTACTTTCAACATGCTTCAGGCCAATAGTTCGATTTTTTCTTTCAGCTACACCATTTTGTTGAAGAGTGTAGCATGCTGTCAACTGCCTCCGGATTCCTTCTTGACTACAATAATTTGAGAAATCTTTAGACAAGAATTCTCCACCATGATCAGTTTTGAGCGTTTTGAGCTGGAAATTGCTCTCTATTTCCACCATCTTCTTCAACCAGACAAATATTCCAAAAGCTTCTGATTTTTGCTCCAGAAAATATACCCACATCATCCTGCTAAAGTCATTGATGTGACTAGAAATAGACACATCTATTGCGCTTAATTGTCTACGATTTGGTATACTTTGATGGATAAATTGATACATATGCTACCTAATCGTTTATTTGTGTAAATGTAGGGAAAGGTGAAGAAATCAAGCTAAAATGATGAAAGAAGCAATAAAGTTGAAGAAAAGAGGAAAAAACCAGAATCCAAGACACATGTTGCTCCTTCCTCCTCAAATTTCTATATGTTCGAGCCATGTTTTGGAAATGTGGTCCATAGAAAAGTTGTAGAACTTTGAGTTATCTTCGCGTGGACAGCTGATTCATCGAATTCGGAGTTCGGATGAGAAAGTTACGGCCAAAATACGAAACTCGCCAGAAAAAATTGATGACAGGCGTAATTACGCCATTATTAGGCGTAATTACGTCAACGCTACGGCATCTGTAGGCGTAGCTACGCCATTCTACGCGTATTTACGCCAGAAGACTTTTGGAAAGTGTAAAAACTTGATTTCTTTCCTTCCCACATGGATTCTAACCTACTCCATCAGCCTCCCTATACATATATGCACGAAAATCAGACTTTTAAACATCTAGATAGTTAGGGTAGAATAATTTTAGACTAGTTTTATATTTTCTTTTCAATTTTGTTGAAGAACGCTACGAAGATCGAAACGAAGGCGGGATTGACACCTCGACGAGCGGAGATCGGATTAGTTTTATTTCCCTTTGTTTTTATTTATCGTTTTTCTTAGATTATATCTAGCTAGTTTTTAATTCTTGGTTGAGGAAGACAAATCCTTGGATTTTATTTATCTTGGGGAGATTCTTAAGCTTCAATTATCAATTTTATTGAATATCATTGTTTTCCGGATTTTATTGATATGGTTTGTGTTTGTTTATTGGATTGACAACCTAATATCTTGCATGTAATCTAATGCTAATTTGATAATTGTTTGATTAATCAAATTTACAAAGCGACTAAGATTGATAATTGCCTGCTGTCGGTGTTATTAAATTCTTAGGGAAAACAATTGACTAAATTTATATGAACCGCTTGTGTTTATATGATTTAGATTCATCGCTCACTAGTTTTGAATGGTATCATGATTTTAATCTTGAATATGCATATAGAGATTGATTGATTGATGAAAGTTAAATTAGGACGCTTGGACTAATTGACTATGAATAAGGTGAGGGAGGAATTAGATTTCCAATTGATGAATATTCAAGTAAAATTGAGTCTTTTGTGAATCGATGAAATAGATGATAATATACAAGGTAGAGTCGACCGATACCAAGAATCGCTTTCATTAGTTTAATCTTTAGTTTTAATTTAATTAGTATAATTCATTCACAACCCCATCTTTTATTGTTTTGATTTTGATTTTCATTAACACAAAGATTCACACCTCCTCGTGGGATCGATCCATACTCACGCTACTACATTATTGTTATCAATCTTGAGGATTGAGTGGGGTTAATTTGGGCGTACACGACAAGCGCACACCAAATTTTGGCGCCGTTGCCGGGGAGGCGTTGTATATTTTTGTGTTAATATTTTCTGTTTTGTTTCTTTCTCTTTCTTTCCCCCCACCGCTACTCTTGTTTGTTCGTGCTTACAGGTCGATTTCTTAACAATCGGATCTTTTCATGGAGGACTATAGGCGACTAGACGAATTGGAGTATCTTGTGCACCAACTTGGCGTAGGGAGTGGACAAAGAACATACAATTCAAGCTGGAGTGATCATCCCGATCTCAACTATGGCAATCAATGGATGAGCCCACCTCCACCTTACATGCAGTCCACCCTACCGCCATACATATCACAATATCCGCCATGGCCACAACAACCTCAATACCATACCCCTGGTGAGTCTTTAGAGGATCTTGTTTCAATACTTAACGATAGTACTTTGCAATTTCAACAGGAATTCAGGGCTAGCACTCAGAATTTGGGTAACCAAATGGAGCAACTAATACGATCGGCCGATCGAATAGCAGCACAAAAGGAGACCATGATTGCATTCGAATCATGGAGTGATGAAGAAGAGGAGACTATGGAGAATGTGGTACTGATGCCACCCGAGCTAGAAGAGGAGACACATGTGCCAATAGAAGAAAAGGAGCTTGTACATCCTACAACTCCGAATGGTATGTTTCCAACTGAGAACTATGTTGATTACTTAGATGAATCATGTGATGTGGCAGAGGAGTCGGCGAAAGAATACTGTGATGAAATGGATCCTTGGGACTATTTTTGCGAAGACAACATCACCTTGGACAGTGGCAAAGAGGTAGAAACTCCAGCAACGATAGTACTGAGGCCATCAATACTTGAACAACAAATAGAGATCGAGGTGGATAACAAGAAATCTCACCAGAATGAGATTCCCAAAGGCGAGCATAGGGGACAACAAGTTAAAGGATGCCACGAGGTAGATCTTGATCAACCTCAACTGACCTCTTTGGAGGAAGACGACATAGTGAAAAGACAAAAACCCTCCAAGAGGTGCAAGGCGAATAGGCATCGCCTTAAGCGAGAGAACTGGCGTCGGGCCACCGACGTTAAACAGAGGCGCTGCTTGGGAGGCAACCCAAGGGGAGTTAGTTTCCTTTCTTCCTTTTATTTATTTTTTTTGCTTTAGTAGTTAGATTCTCTTTTCTTGTATTTTTGCCTTACATTGGGGACAATGTAAGATTTAAGTATGGGGGATGGATTAGTGTGTGTTATTGCTTTTCTATTACAAAATACAAAAAAATCGAAAATTTGAAAATTTTGAGCTCATAGTTAGTAATGAACACATGCTTAGATTCACTAGCCCATGATGAAACCTAATTGATATCATGCATGCTTTTGAACATAGGTGAACTGTTAACAGTGGAGCACTTTGAACTCTAATGCAAAGTGTGCTTTGACTTAGTAGTTGAATATTTTGAGCACATTATTGTCATGGCTTGTGAAGTGTGCATAGCTTAGTGAAGATTGTGTGAACTTTGTAATAGTCTTAAGAAGTCTCTAATACATGCTAGAACTTAACTACATGCTCTTTGAGGCGTATGTCTAGACTACTTGCAAACATGAAAGTGATATAGGCAATCTTTGATGCGTTTGAGCCTTTCAAGCCTACCATGTAAATAAAATCAATCTCTAGTACCCTTTTTTGAGCTTTAATGTAAAAGAATGGTAGTATGCTAAGCATACTAAAGACCCCATTCAACATTCCTTGACTAGCTTATCATCCTACCCTTTTAGCCTAAATATGATTTCAATACATACCTTTTAAGGGAGTATGATGTATTTCATTCAAATGCACTTGGGAATCATTGAAGTATATTTGTGAACTTTATTGTCAAAAGAATGAAATATATGAAAGAAAAGGAATGCCTTGAGGAAATAGATAAAAATATGACTCCAATGGGAGCCAAGGCACAAAAGAAGAAAAATGTTGAAACAAAAGTTGAAAAATTCAAGCAAGAAGAGAAGCTTTTAGTGTGCATATCATCATACTCTCTTACTTGATATATCCTTACCTTTCTTTCATAAGCCAATACCTAGGCCACACTACAAGCTAATAAAGACCTACTTGATTTATGTTTGCAAAGTGGCTAAGATAGTGGAGAAGAGTGTGCAAGTGAGCTTATACTTGTGTTAGTGTATGACTTGAACTATTGTGGATTTGCTTCTATTGGATCTATAAATTGTACATGACACTTGTTTATGACCACACACACACGTTCACTACTTTGTTGGGTATGAATTGTTTAGGGATTGAACTTGTTCCATTATTAACTTTTCACCGCCTTTCATTACTATGCATGTTTTAAATTGTTGAGGCATAAAAGTGAGTACAAGTTAGTTTGTTATGATGCTATGAGCCAAAGTAAAAAAATTGTAGTTTTGTCTGATTTACTCGAGGTCGAGTAAAGATTAAGTATGGGGATGTTTGATGTGACTAGAAATAGACACATCTATTGCGCTTAATTGTCTACGATTTGGTATACTTTGATGGATAAATTGATACATATGCTACCTAATCGTTTATTTGTATAAATGTAGGGAAAGGTGAAGAAATCAAGCTAAAATGATGAAAGAAGCAATAAAGTTGAAGAAAAGAGGAAAAAACCAGAATCCAAGACACATGTTGCTCCTTTCTCCTCAAATTTCTATATGTTCGAGCCATGTTTTGGAAATGTGGTCCATAGAAAAGTTGTAGAACTTTGAGTTATCTTCGCGTGAACAGCTGATTCATCGAATTCGGAGTTCGGATGAGAAAGTTACGGCCAAAATACGAAACTCGCCAGAAAAATTGATGACAGGCGTAATTACGCCATTATTAGGCGTAATTACGCCAACGCTACGGCATCTGTAGGCGTAGCTACGCCATTCTACGCGTATTTACGCCAGAAGACTTTTGGAAAGTGTAAAAACTTGATTTCTTTCCTTCCCACATGGATTCTAACCTACTCCATCAGCCTCCCTATACATATATGCACGAAAATCAGACTTTTAAACATCTAGATAGTTAGGGTAGACTAATTTTAGACTAGTTTTATATTTTCTTTTCAATTTTGTTGAAGAACGCTACGAAGATCGAAACGAATGCGGGATTGACACCTCGACGAGCGGAGATCGGATTAGTTTTCTTTCCCTTTGTTTTTATTTATCGTTTTCCTTAGATTATGTCTAGCTAGTTTTTAATTCTTGGTTGAGGAAGACAAATCCTTGGATTTTATTTATCTTGGGGAGATTCTTAAGCTTTAATTATCAATTTTATTGAATATCATTGTTTTCCGGATTTTATTGATATGGTTTGTGTTTGTTTATTGGATTGACAACCTAATATCTTGCATGTAATCTAATGCTAATTTGATAATTGTTTGATTAATCAAATTTACAAAGCGACTAAGATTGATAATTGCCTGCTGTCGGTGTTATTAAATTCTTAGGGAAAACAATTGACTAAATTTATATGAACCGCTTGTGTTTATATGATTTAGATTCATCGCTCACTAGTTTTGAATGGTATCATGATTTTAATCTTGAATATGCATATAGAGATTGATTGATTGATGAAAGTTAAATTAGGACGCTTGGACTAATTGACTATGAATAAGGTGAGGGAGGAATTAGATTTCCAATTGATGAATATTCAAGTAAAATTGAGTCTTTTGTGAATCGATGAAATAGATGATAATATACAAGGTAGAGTCGACCGATACCAGGAATCGCTTTCATTAGTTTAATCTTTAGTTTTAATTTAATTAGTATAATTCATTCACAACCCCATCTTTTATTGTTTTGATTTTGATTTTCATTAACACAAAGATTCACACCTCCTCGTGGGATCGATCCCTACTCACGCTACTACATTATTGTTATCAATCTTGAGGATTGAGTGGGGTTAATTTGGGCGTACACGACAAGCGCACACCAGTCATCAACAAAAATAAGAAAATATTTTTTGTTTTGAAATGATATGTCCTTGTTGGTCCAAAAATGTCCGCATGTATCAGTTCAAGAGGTCGTCCTGCTCTCCAAGCAGTCTTAGGAAAAGATAAACGGTGCATTTTTCCATAAATACATCATTCACATGTTTGGTCCATATGGTTCAGTGTCCGGGAGTCCAATCACCATGTTTTTATGTTTCAACATTTTCAGGTCATGGTTTTTCAAATGTCCAAATCTTAAATGCCACAATAGGGATTCTTCAGATTTTTCAACTTTTAACGAGATATTATAGTCCAGTGGCATTGTTCACGGAAATACTCTATTTTTTGCCGTACTCCTTTTGCTTACCTTGAGTCCATGATGCCAAAGTTTCAGCATCTTCTGGTTTCGGTATACAATTATCTACTATTTCCCAAAGATCTTGAGAAATAAATAAAGTCTTTATTTGAACTCTCGAAAATTCATAACTCTCCCCATCAAATATAGGAATGAGTGTAATTAATGAATCTTCAGACATTTTTATTGGAATGCTTTTGCAAATGATTTTTTTTATATATATTGGATGTGGCTCTGATACCATACCAAATTATATTTAATGAATCAAAGCTTTGATTGGAACAATAATTGAAAATGAATTTGGATCAAAATAAAAGCCGAAGGAATTGAGAAAAAAACATGAAGGCAATGGAGGATTGTTGTAAGGCCCCCGATACTTGTTTACCATTAATTAAATATAAATTGGGAATTTATTAATTAAATTGTGACTAATTAATTAGAAGTGAAAGTGCCAATATATATATCAACTGACAATTTAATCGGAACATGATATATTTTTGACTTGGTAAAATAACTCCGATAATATTTTTAAAATATTTGATTAAAATGAAGAAATAAATTATGTGAGTGTAATAGTGGGTATAAATCCCAATTGTTTATTGTAAATGTAATTTATCAGTATACCGGCGACACTCCGATATACATTACTGGACTGGAAATATACGTATATTAGAACGCTATTCAGCTCATTTTCGCATACTAAAATGTGAAAACGCACACACATCTTACCCGATACTTCTCCTTCCTCTGCACCCTTCGTTCGCGTCTGACCCCTCTTCGCTTAAGTCGTGCGCACGCCGCCGTCGGACCACCATTCACCGAGTTCGACCCACCACTACCTTTCTCACTCAACGGTGCACGTTTCCATACCAAGAATTGGAGGTTTCCGCTGCTGATTTCGCCGGATTTTACCCAGAAAGGAAGGAGTTCGAAAAGTTATGGTTCTTTGTTTTTCTGGTTCGATTTCTTCGTTTTATCATTGATTTGTTCAAATTTTCTTGTGCGAAACCTTCTACTCAGCATGACCAACGTTTCCCACCAGTCACCGCCCCGCCTCGCCGCTGGGACTCGCCAGAAATCGCACATGCAGCTGCGGTTACTGTTCACGAAACAGAATGGGGTAATTTTGAGTTCGATTTTCCAGTTGTAATTCGAATTTTATTCAGTTTTCAATTGTTTAGATGATTTAGTATTTTCCCTGCAATTTTGAGTAGTTTGTTTCGATTCTTGCTTATGGATTTGGGAAATACCGACGGTCTATGAATTTTGGTCGATGCATATTGGGTTTGACGGACTGGTTTTCAGTATATTACGATGAAAAATGTGTAAATCCTGTTCTTGATCGAATTTAACCCATTTAAATCATGTTTTAGCTTGATTAATTAAACTTGGGAGAATTGCATGTAATTTCAGTGCTTTGTAATTGAGTTCGATAATTTCTTGGTGAGGAAATTGATCGATTCTCATGATGTTCTGTCAAGAAGAATGTTCAAATATGGTGTTGAAGAAATGATATAGAATTGTCAGCGCATGCAGCTCAATTGCTCTTGTTGTTAATTCTGTTTCTAAATCCTAAAAGTTGACGACATAAGTTTAGAATATTTCGGTTTTAGTGTGGTTTTTGAGTTGGAAAATATGCTGTTAAAATGAATCGAATTAGGATACTGTAACGAAAGAGCGTTGAATGATTTTGATAGATTAACCCACGGCATTGGAGTTCCACGAACTAAGAAGACTACTTCTCAGCTTCTAGAACAAAGAAAGAAATAGGTATATTGTGGTCAGTGACATACGTCAGGTATCTGTATTATTTGATATTTGATTTGCTGAACTTACATGAATTACGTGAAACTACTTGGCTATTTGAAACGACTTGACTATGTGGAATTACTTGGCTATGTGAGTTAAATTGATTGATGAAGCATTCATAGCATTCATAATTGGCATATGAATGTATGAAAATAAATGTTTTGTTAACACACATCATTTTTGATAATATACATTGATACATGACATATACATGGACATATCATATTGAATTATCTACTTCTTTGATATCCATGTTGATTTTGACTGAGTTGATTCATTCTGAGTGTCGGGGACGACGAGCACGGCGATGACAGACAGTATAGGTAGCAACTGTAGTCACGCGCGTGTCACCGAACCTAGACACGAGGGATGGACGAACATAGCACATAGGATGAGTCTCCTAGCGCAATGTGCGTGTGTGTCACCCTCTGCTCGAGCATGATATTTGATTGATGATACATTTCTTTGGACACCGATCCTTTGGTATCTTGAGATATTTGGTAGCTTTTCCTTGGATTTCCGAACATTTGCTATCCCGAGCTGATTTGTATTTTTCATGCATCGCATTACATTGCATTGCATTGCATGACATCATATATCACATTTTATAGATGCATGTTGTATTTACCTGATAGTTTCATATTGGGCTTTGGCTCACCCGTAGGGGGCTGTTGTTGTCTTTGTGTGTGAGCAATGACAGGTATTACAGGTAACCAGGATCCCAAATAGGGAATACTCGTTGAAGCCTTACTTGAGGTTGCTTCTTTTGTCTCTTTCCCAGTCATAGGATAGCTAAATTATACCAGCGTGTGTCCTGGATCGTATAATTACGTAATTTGAGTTTATTTTCAGTTCAGTCTTGAGTAATTGCTGTCTCTTTACTGCTGATGATATTATGTAAATATTTTGAGTACGGATTATGTGCTGGATGCATATGATGCATGCTATGGTATTATGTACTGCACTGGGATATTATTTTATGCTTTTCATTTTTCTGGTATGTCCCTCGTGCGTCGAGGTCATGCAAAATTTTGAGAGCCACTTGTTGGCAGGACTTAAAAAAAAAAAAATTCTTTCACTGTTTACACATAAATAATCATTATGTGATAATTAAACACTCGATTTTTGTGATGCCCTTTAATTTGTATATGAGGGGGAAAATATTATCTTTAAAGAAAAAAGTTTGTGTGAAAATAGTGATTTAAGAATTAATTATGATATAATTTAATAAAATCTGGAATTTAACATTCATATTAGGAGATGAAATTAACCAAAAATATAAGTTTATTACAATTTTTGAATATAATTTGTGAGTCATCCTCTCCCATCACTTAGTTTTCTCCATTGACATCATTTAATACAATTTTTGAACATTTTTGCTAGAACGAAATCCACTTGTCTATTAAATTTTTTAAAAAATAACTCCATAACTATTTTTTGGGGACATAAAAGTAGAAGTTATGGCATATTAAAGACATAACTAATTACTCAATTAATTTACTTTAACTTATTATTAGAATTTATGTAGAAGGAATTTTGCATATTTCTCATTGTCATATTAGAATTAATAGACATAATTAATTACTCAAATAATTTAATTTAGTTTAATTTATTTAAGGAATTTTACATATATTTCCTTGTCATATTTGAATTTACAAATGTGTCCTTCTAGTGTGTTTTTATTTATATGCATGGAGGGTTCAATTTAGTCTTTTAACAATTGAAAAACATTGCACATGATCCACATTTTTGTAGGCATATAATATAATATACTATATATAGATTTAGTATTTCAATAGGGTTTTTAAATTCTACATTCACAACTTCATTTAAACTTTTAAATCCAAATATAAATCTAAACATCAATATCAGAATGCATATCATGCTTAATAATTTTTTTTTCAAATCACAATCAATTTAGGAATTTAATCTTTCAATACCAAATAAAAACCAAATATATCATCATATTTTGAAAATAACTCAAATCTAACATGCATTGAAGAGATTATGGATTTTTTATTTTTATTTTTATTTTTTCAATATGAATAATGTATATATAAAACTAAAAAAATGGGTTTTATTGTTACAATGCAAAGGACTCAACTGGCTATATGGTTGAGCCGTCCCTGATTGTCATCTTAAATGGTTTTAAAGTATTTCTCAGGTCTCAATTGAATATCGATTGTGCGAGATGTTGAATTCCATAGCTATCAATCCTAATGTGGTTCCCAAAGATGGAATTTTTAGTTTCGACATCTTAAAGTGTGAAACAGAGTTGTTAAAGTTTATAAAGAGGTCACACAACTTCTATGTAATCATGTACTAGTTCATCTTGTGTTCAAAGTGGAGTTAGATCTTGATCTAAAGTTAACGTCTCTTTCTAAGTTAAGGGGGACAATTGAAAGTACACTCGTGCTCTAATCATTCTGCTATATGAATTACCTAAATGTGCAAAGTACAGGAAGGAAATAAGCATCTGCAATAAGAAACAACAACAAAAGCCAACATAAACTAACTACTGAACTGCTAATAGAAACCCTTCATGGCCATTCCGAAGGGCTTGGAAGTGGTTCGATCTTATCAAACATTTCCATCGGAGGGAAATCTTCGACAAAAGTATTGGGCATACTTTCAGCATTACCTGAAACTTGAGAGCGACTGGTAGATCCAAAACACAAAGGCACGATAGGAAGTTGATCAATGCCCAATACGGACCCGCTAGCATGTCCTCCAAAGACATCAAAGAAAGTAAGATCTCCAAACCTTGAAGCAAATTCTTGGCTTGTAACTGGTACAGATAAATCTTGTTGAAATTGTGGAATCTGAGACAAGGGGAGGTTGGACAGTGGCTCAATAAATGGTTTCTTTTCAAGATCGTAGTCCAGCTGAAAAAGGCTCGAATCATAATAGAGCGAGCTTGGGTAGATTATCTCCTGCAGTGGCTTCATCTTGATTGTCTCAGAGTTAATCAGCGACCACGAGCAGGACTCGGATTTGGTCACTGATTCTTCCTCTGTTGATGAACTGAACTTAGGAGCCTGCAAGTTCATAAGAATCAGAATACGACCTACCTGATTGCTTCGTGCGGGAAAAAAATGGATTCGATTCTTACTTCGATAGGGGGAACATTTTGAAAAACAGGGGCCTGTGTTTCCTTGATACTACTCTTGTGTGATCTACTAGATGATGGTGCATATGTCTGCAGGATTCTTGCCAGCCTCTTCTGCCTGTTTCTCCAGAAACTCTTGACATCATTGTCCGTTCTTCCGGCCAAATGTTTCGCAATGCGAGCCCATTTGTTCCCTAATTGTGCTTGAAGATCAATCACTGTTTCTTTCTCCTCTTCTGTAAATTTCACCCCCCTGTTGAAAACCAAAAAAAGCATAACAGAGATAAAAATACAAGATATCTCATCAGAAGATAAAGAAAACAAATCAACTCACAGAACTAAGGTCACAAGTAGTGAATATCTAAGCTTTAACACATTAAAATCGACGAATGCAAATTAGAAGTCCTCTAGCAGAGGCTTCTCCTCCCATTACAAATGCAAATTCAAGTAAAATGTATGCAATATTACATTAAGGGAACCTGAAAAACTGCATTTTATCAAAACTTCGAACTCAAAGCACAAAATTTGCGTACTTTTTCAAGTCAGGTCGGAGTTCATTGACCCATCGGAGGCGGCACGATTTTCCTGTTCGCTGCAACAGCCCTTTGGATCTAATGGAACTCCAATCTATCGGCCCATGTTTTTTCACATGATTTAGCAACACTTTATCTTCTTCTTTCTTCCACGGCCCTTTCTTTATCTCTGGCATGTTGTCATAAATAGTTCTCCTCTTCCCTTCCATTATTCAGTAATACTTTTTTAACTGTTTCGATCAATTCAGCGCCAAACTTTGCAAGGAAAGAAAATAAATCGAATTCTTCATGCATAAATTGTGATCTTTGCAAGAGTTCTTCTGCGGATTTTGGTTGCGATCGTGAAGTGAGATATTGTGTGTTTTAGTGTGTGTATTTGGGGGACACTGACGGTTAAGTCGGTTATGGCCACCATCTTCCCACTAATTAGCCCACATTCTCAACGTTCAAAATAGATTTGAGAGGGGGAATTGTCCCCGTTCGGAAACTATGAGTTTTTTTAAAAAGGATCAATTATTTGTTTAAAATATAGGCTTGGATCTGAAATTTGAAATGTCAATTGCTTAAATCAAATTAGGATTGCTCAGTCCAGCAAACCAGATAAAGCCCACTTGACCCATTTACTTTATATTTAAATAATAAAATCTTAAGCTCCATTTGCATGAATCCTCTATCCATTTTTTATCAGAGTTAAAAGTTGAATAATTTGTTTTTTGAAAGGGGAGGGGATTAGATTTTGTATTTACTCGAAAAATGAATCTTGCCCAAACGGGAGCAGGTGACAACCAAAGCGGCAAAATCGTTGGTGTCAAAAGTTGAACAATTTTGTGTTGGTAGAATTTATTATTCCTTAACACTATACTTCTCATTGTATCAAATATTTGTCAAGACAAATAGCTCGGATGTTATATACATTGTAAAAATTCTCAAACCCTCTTTATTTTTTTTAATTGTTTTTTACCTTTATCTTGTATCTATGGTAAACCTCGTATTGCAATTTTTTTAAATTGTTTTATGCTTACTGCCTGGGCATTGCCCAGGCAAAAATCAAGGCGCTAGGGTGCCGCTTGTAGGCGCCTTAGCGCCTGTGTTCTGTCCGAAAATCGGAAAATGGTTTGTGAGAAGGGTTCTGTACCCTTTCGCGTATAAGCAATTTTTCATGAAAAAATACTTTTCAAAAGTGTCTTTGATGATGTCTTCTGATTTAGTAAGTAAAGATATTAATTTAGGATAATCTTAAAACATCCTAATTACTAATTGAATTAAATAATAATAATAATAATAATAATGATGAAATAATATTAGTAAAAAAGATATAATAAAATATACTTTTCATCCTAATTACTAACTAATAATAATAATTATTTAATCTTACTTTATATTATACTTTATTATAATGAAAATTGTATAATTTTAGTAATTTCTATATAAGTATATACTCGACATTATGAATTTATATGATTATTGTTGGAGTATCTTATACTGTGCCATATGAAAAGTCATACAAAATAAATAAATAATTATAATAAGTATTATATCATTTGACAAATTCTAATAAAACATTTAAAGCAGTAAATAATATACGAAAGTTCAAACATCTATCATTTATTTATTATAATGATTTAGTTCAAAAATTTACTACAAAAAGTATATAATGGAAATTTGTTAATAATACTGTATTAGTTCAATTAATTTTGATAATTAGTTATGTGAATTTATGTTTTTATCATTCTAGGACTTATTAATAATGAACAAATAATTATCCATATTACTTAATAAAGATCCATTTTAGTTTAAAATAATCATTCATATTCTAGAATTCAAAAGAGAGAAAAAATATTATTAGCTCACATTTTTTCTATCACTTAGTAATGAGAATTTTTATTTGATGATTAATTGCCGTTACGTCTATTCTATCGATGCAAATTGTGGTTTAAACGTTTGTAAAATTCATTATTTTGTTCATTTTTGGTAACTCTTCTTAATGCATATTTGGATGGATAAACATTTTTTAAAAAAATTTGTCTCAATCATGTTCTTTATGTTATGACATGTATAACATAATATTTAGAGATTGTATTTTTAACTCATCTTTTTTAAATTTTTATATATATAATTGGTGTATGCGTGTATCGCACGTAATTCTTCCTATATATATATATATATATATGCAAAAACATGTAAGTACACACCTTGATGACGTCGTTTTGCATCCATTTAAACTGTAAAGAAGAACCCAATTATTTTACCTATTATATAATAAGAGTTCAATGCTTTAAAGTTCTTACTATTTTAATGAATGGTAAACTATTCTAATGAATTAGTTAAATAAAAAAAAAATTCTAATGAATTTGTTAAAATAAAAAGTTTTTTTGTTAGAGATTTTATTTTTGTTAAAAAACTTTTTTTTTTTTGTTAATGAACACGTTTGGCCTGAAGAGACTCGGTTGGTTAAGTAAGTGCAACTTTATCCTGCTGATCAACCCAACTAAATAAATATATTTAACTGTTATTATCATTAATATTAATATTAATATTATGGATATTATGAAAAATGTAAGATCATTTATAGGTTGTTTAGCATTGTTGACATATTTTAACATATTTTATAATACCTTGCATTACATTTGGGATAATACATGATATGATCCATTTTGTTTGCACTCATTCTCGATTTAATCACTGTTGTTCGCATTGACCCAATTATCAGTCATAAACATTAAATGCACTGTTAAATTAAATGAAATGACTGAATTGGATCACTTAAAACTTCAGGGACCGAATCGAGAATTGATGCAAACATTAGAGGTTGATTCAGGTCACTTAAAAATATTAAGTGACTTAATTCTTTATTTTTTTAATTATTATAGTAATTATTATAGATAGCCTCATTATCAAGAAGCACATCAACATCCATGTGCTCAACAACGAAGCAGCAAATGTCCCAACTTGCACAGTTTTAGCCATACCAAAGCAGGAGATGTAATAGCCATAAAAAAAAATACCATTTGTAGAGCATATTTGATCTAGTAAACTGGCCATATGCCATCCTAAGAATTTATCAAAGCAGTCAAGTTTAAAAACAGTAGTACCATACCAAAGCAGCACCCAAAATGTAAAATGTGAGCATTCCAAAAATAGCATGCCAAACCAGAGAATCTGATGAACTCCAATTAGCAACCAAAGAGGGAATCAAATAAAAAAGAGTACTTAAATCTTTTATCCATACACAATGTATAAATGCATCTTAAAAACTCTACTTTATTATTATGTATAAACCTGTTATATTTGATTCAACCCCGTACATTACTGCCGAAAACCCCCAACGTATGTCCAATGTTGAAGCTCTTTTCATGGCGTTGCTCAATCTTCAATCACAACCCTCAAACCATAGATTGATTACGCTAATCATCTCTCTTCTCCATCGCTTGTTTTCTAAGCCTCTCCCCGTCCAAGGAAGAAACTTAACAGCTCCAAGGATTGTTGGCATGTCATCATAATCCCTTGAAATTAGGAATTTGATTATATCAAATCTCCTAGTTTAAATAGTTGATTCGATTGCTAATATTATGAGATATGATTAGATTCCATAATAGTTGTGGGCAAAGAACACGTAACAACCATGGCTGAATCCGACGAGATATCACAGGAATCAAACCTCAGCACAGACTCTATCTTAAACACCTTCACGACCAAAATGGCTGAGGTATTAACCAAAGTCCAGACCATACCACCACCCGCTGATTCCCCTACCTTACCACTTCATATCAAGTTAGATGGTTCTAACTACGCACTACGGTCCCAGATGACTGAGATGTACATCTCAGGCAAAGACAAACTGGGATATATCAATGGAGATCTGCCTCAACCGTCCGCAGGTGGCGCATTGAAAACGCCATAGTCAAAGGGTGGCTAATTAACTCCATGAACCCATCCCTGGTACCAAACTTCATTCGCTTTTCAACAGCAAAAGAGGTTTGGGATTCCATTGCGACCACATATTTTGATGGCAGTGATACATCCCAAGTTTATGAACTCAGACGAAAAGTCACTCGAATGCGACAAGGAAGCAAATCAATCGAAAAATATTATAATGATCTACAAGGTTTGTGGCATGAGATTGATTTTCGTCGTCCTAATCCTATGCAATGCGCTCCAGACATCAAGAAATTCAATGCCCTGTTACAAGAAGAAAGAGTCTACGTCTCTTGATGGATTGAATGATAGACTCGATCACATTCGGAGTGATGTACTCCAATTGACACCATTTCCCACAATAGAACAGGCATATGCGCATGTTCGAAGGGGGGATTCCCGCCAAGATGTAATGGCCTCCGGAGGGGAAAATATTTCAGAAGGTGCTGTAATGACGATCAAGGGATCATCCACGGGACAACAACTTACACCAATGGCTGGAAAATATAACTCATCTTCGAAATCAAAGAACTCATCTATTGTTAGCAAGTGTGCACATTTGGCAGTCCCAAACACAGGAAGGGTTGTCGTGGCTATCACCGATCCTCATCTCTCCATTATTCCATTAGATCAGTTATCCACATCTGTGGATCAAGGTACTTCTGGTCACGCCTTCTATAACTCATCAACATATAGTGCAGGTGGTTGGATTATTGATTTTGGAGCAACAAGCCACATGACCTTTGATCCAAAGGATCTCACCAACTACACCCCACCAAGACGGACCAGTATTGCTAATGCAAACAGTGTGGGATATCCAGTCACAAGAGCTGGCACAGTATCTTTATCATCCTCTCTTTCACTTACCCATACACTTCTTGTTCCTTCACTATCCAGTAAACTCATATATGTGAGTCAAATTACCAAAGAACTCAACTATGTCGTATTGATCTATCCTACATTTTGCCTTCTTCAGGATGTTGTTAGCTAGAAGATTATTGGGCGTGGTACTGAGAGAGGGGGTTTATACTACCTGGATGACTTCTGCCAAATTTGGTTGTGGCACCGCCGTCTTGGGCATTCGTCATTCAGCTATTTAAGACATTTATTTCCAAAGTTTTTTTTCATCTTTACAGCATGATAAATTCAAATGTGACACATGTTCCTTGGCTAAGAGCCATCGAGCTTCTTACCCTATTAGCTTGAACAAAAGTATAGTGCCATTTGATCTAATACACTCTAATGTTTGGGGACCCTCCCCTAATAATACTCTACATGGTTATCGATGGTTTCTCATTTTTGTCGATGATTACACACGCATGACTTGGCTATATCCTATGAAGACAAAAGATTAAGTGTTCCAAATATTCCAAACATTTCATTTGATGGTTCGAACCCAATACTCAGCCAATATTAAAGTTCTTAGGCCAGATAATGGGGGGGAGTACATTAACCAAAAATTCCAGTCATACTTTAAGGCTTACGGTCTCCTTCATGAAACCTCATGCTCTCAAACGCCACAACAGAACGGGGTTGCTGAAAGGAAAAATCGTCACATACTGGAGACAACACGTGCACTTCTTCTTGGTTCATATGTCCCAAAACATCATTGGTATAATGCAGTAGCTGCGGCAGTATACCTAATAAATCGCATTCCCTCAAAACTCTTACAGTTTCAAACTCCACTGAAGGTACTACCATCTCATGTTTCCCTACCCACTGTTCTCATGGTTCCTCCTAAGGTATTTGGGTGCAGTGTGTATGTCCATATTCACAAAACCCAACGTACCAAACTTGATCCTGTGCAGTGCGTTGTGTTTTCCTGGGCTATGGAGTACGACAAAAGGGCAATAAATGCTTTGATCCAGCTACTCACAAAACCTATGTCACTATGGATGCCACATTTCTTGAAACCGAACCATATTTTTTACCCATGACCTCCAACTCAGATTCTCAGGGGGAGCATATAGGTGAGGAATTGAATTGGCTCACGGGAGGATCTGCATTAAATCCTACCGTAGCAGACATCACACATGAAGATTCTACCACTGATAAAGAAACAATGGTTGAAGGGTACTGTAGAGATCAAGAAGACCATGACCAAGACTGTAGAAACCAAGAAGACCAGGACCAAGAACCCTCTCTCTCTACTATGCCCGAGTCTTTGACTGAGAACAACCCTGAGGTAAGTACTCCCACTACTCCTCCATGTTCTACTAATCAGCATATCCATGCAGAATATGTGCTACCATTCAGGCAAAATCGGGGTAAACCACCTAATCGATATTCACCTGAAGAGGAGGCAAGAAAATCTAAATACCCTATTGCCAACTATGTGTCCACACATCACTTACGAGTACCAAGCCATGACTAATCCCAAGTGGGCACATGCTATTCAAGAGGAGTTAACAGCCTTGCAGAAAAATAACACATGGAAGTTGACACCAAAACCGGAAGGAAAAAAATTGTAGGATGCAAATGGGTATTTTCAATTAAATACAACACTAATGGATCAATTGACCGATACAAAGCGAGGCTTGTGGCAAAAGGGTTTACACAAACATATGGAATAGACTACGTTGAGACTTTCTCACCAGTTGCCAAACTAAGTACAGTAAGAGTGTTGATGTCTCTTACAGTGAACTTAGACTGGGCACTACTCCAACTTGATGTAAAAAATGCATCTCTCCATGGTGATCTTGAGGAATAAGTGTATATGGATGTCCCACCAGGCTATATGTCTACTTCAGGAACCAACATAGCCTGTAAGTTGGAAAGGCTTTGTACGGTCTGAAACAATCACCTCGAGCATGGTTTGGTCGATTTAGCTCGGCCATGAAAGGATATGGGTTCAAACAAAGCAATGCGGATCATACCCTTTTCTTAAAACACCAACAAGGGAAGGTGACATCTCTAATTGTCTACGTAGACGACATGATTATTACGGGTAATGACACAAAAGAAATATCACTACTACAAGAAAAACTCTCTGCATATTTTGAGATGAAAAATCTAGGAGGACTTAAACATTTTTTGGGAATAGAAGTGGCAAGATCACAACATGGCATTTTCTTATCGCAAAGGAAATATGTGCTAGATGTGCTGACAGAAGTAGGATTATTGAAATGTAAGTCAGGTGATAACCCCATCATTCAAATCACAAACCTACTGAATCAACAAATCAATCATCGACAAACAAGGGTAGGTATCAACGATTGGTGGGGAAGCTTACCTACTTATCACATACTCACCCGGATATAGCATATGATGTAAGTGTAGTAAGCCATTTTATGCATAACCCAAGTGAAGAACACATGGAGGCAGTGATCCGAATTCTTCGCTATCTAAAATCTTCACCAGGGAAAGGGCTAATGTTTTCTAAGAACGATCACTTGAAGGTTGAAGGATATATAGATGGAGATTGGGCTGGTAATGTTCTAGACGGAAAATTGCTAATATTATGGGATATGATTAGATTCCATAATAGTGTTTCTTGTACCTGTATATATTTTGTAAATCTCTGATGATTAAAGATATGAAAGATGAACCCTAATTCTAAACTCTTGATGATTAAGGTTCAAGATTTAACAATATCACTACCGCATAGTGTGGGAGCGAAGCCCTCTGAATGTCAATTATTTTTAATACTTTGGCTTGCGTCAATCCATCTTTGGTTTTCTGCGAGTCCATCTTGCACCGTCTACCGGACTTCATCCTATGAGCCGAACACTGCCTAACATGCTTTTCAATGAGAATAGTAAATCTAAATCATTCACCATCTCTTAAGATTCCGGCCAACTAATGATTTGAAGATTTTACTTTTTCAGCCCAAGTAATCTCTCTATAATGGCTCCTGCAAATGATGTGAGTTGTGATCACCATCGTATGGGGCCTAATAATAAATCTATCATCTCCATTTTCATCTCTTAGATTTGGAGGTTAACATTACTTAACGACTCCATGTCAAGTTACATCTTCTCAGTTTTCTTCAAGTCCATTACATTAATCTTTTTTCACTTCCTCACAAGTGCCTCTAATGGTCCATCTTGAAAGTATTCAGGTCAACATAATCTTCTAGCTTTAATCTTATAGTCAATTTCTGACATCCCAAGTCTTTCCTCTAGTGACCTCAATTTCAATTCAATTTGTTATGTCGAACCAAATTTATTTTTGGAATGAAGAAAACTCTATGAATATTAGTTCTTCCATCATAGGGATTCAACATGGAATTTATGCATGAATCCTTCCCTGAGTTGGAGCAGACCATGATAACAAACCGTAAACAGAGCAACAAACATCCCTAAATAATATTCCATAACAAAATAGAAAATCTTCTCATCATACAGAATCATCCTATTCAGCCAAAAAGGTCTTGGTATGATCTTTGTAAGCATGTTTGCCCGTGCGCTTTTAAAAAAAAAAGAGCACGCAAAATCATCTACCTTCACAAACAAAATCAAAGTCGATCGGCAGTTCTTTTGCAGCATTTTGACAATCTCTCCTAGAAATTGAATTTGACACTACCTGCATTATATTGCTTTTTCACCTGTTAGGAAATAATGGCCTCGAGTAGTAAATGCAAGATAGAAATATCCCAAGATAGATATATGTTTTAATTCACAGCATACGGTGTTACCTCATCATGATTCTTAATTGGTTTTATTTTTGAGGTGTCATGGCAATCCTTCCCATCCTCTGAAGCACCAGTATCATGTTCTGTAATTATTGTGGTCAAATTTCATGAAAAGAAAATATCAGGTGAAAGTTCAAACGCATCACAAGTATAGACACCACCTTGGTTCGAAGAATTTCTAGAGTTATGAACCCCAGCTAGAAATTACAAATTCGGACCACTCGGTACAAAGAACTGATTAGTTGTTTGCAGACATGTACTTGGGAGGCTGGAAAAAGATTGAATCAAACACAATTTAATAAGATTTGACTTTTAGGAAAACATTAATTTTTTTGTGTTGAACCGTACCATTGAAATTTCCTCATTCGACTGATTGTGTGCATCATCAGGTCCAGGATATTGGGTTTCCGCACCCCGTCGCCAGATCCAAACGCAGCAGAAATAATACAATAAACAGATCTGACCCGAGGACGGACGATCGTGCCTGATTCATGTATTAGCATGCAAGAATATCAATTATAATGCACGAAAAGGAAATTACCGATGAATATCGAAATCAATCTGCTGCGGTGATCCTCGAGTCCAACCAACCTGACCAGATCTTCAAGTCAACAGCAGTGCTAGTGTGATGTCGGTTTTTGATATGAAATAGTGAATTGATTAAGAGTCTTTCATAACCCTAAACAATGAATGATGTATTTACAGTTGTAGTATGTTAGGTAATTGGGCTAGGGCTCATAAAACACATCGGGCCAACGTTTGGCTTGCTAGGCATTTTTGCTAACAATCTCTCACTTGCCCAAAAGCCAACACAAAACTACAAATTCATAATCCTAGTAGCTCAATCCAATGGGCAACTTGATGTACTACCAATGTACATAATTATGAGGCATATGTTGGGATATGCCCTAAGACATATCATTAGATGATTGTTTATGACATACAATGTAATATGATTTTATGAAATGACAATTCATTATTATATATTATTCAATTAACTGTGCAATGTGAATAAATATATATGTTAATGTCCTTAGAATAATATTGTATTATTCTTAAAGATGTCCCTAGTCAAGTATTATCATGAATAGGGATAATGATAATACGTAGAGACTAGTATGTGTTGATTGATGAACTGTTCATTGATATAAGATATCAAATCAACACATGGGTACATGTTAGAGAACGATGTACTGGACAGACCCACCATGAGAATGCTACATGGATAGTTATATGAGTGTCATAAGCAATTCTCATAGTGATAATAATGTATGTAATCCTTACGACTTGTGATCATCAGAGATCCCAACATAAGGAGTTATGTATCTTGATATTGTCAAACGTTACCCGTAACAGGGTAAACTATAAAGGCGACTATTGGATACACTACGAATTATGTAGAGGGATGTTGACTGATCGAGATAGGATTTGTCCCTCCTATATAACAGGAGATGTGTTTGGCCCTTGATCAAGTGAGAACTAAAATGCATGGACATGCTCGAATGAGTCGATATGTGATATCGAGCTTATTCGTTTATTCTAGTTCTACTTGGGGATCAAGAAATAAAGATTGAATATACGAGTATGACTATTCCATGACTCGTGTTCAATCTAAACACAAAGGACAAAGGGATTAAGTTACATGGTTAATATTATCACAAGTTCTAAAGGTTATGTCGAGTCATTGACATTCTTGTAATTTGGGTAGCATTGATGTGTTGCTAGATACCGCTCAATGCTTGCGACATAAAATGAGATTTTATGTCACTACCAACATTACAAGATCCTATCGGGTCGCACAAAAGATTAAATCGATAAGGGAAATTAAATTCATTGGATGAATTAATTAATTAAGAAGAGTCTTAATTAAAAGATTATAAGGATTTAATTAAATCATGGGTTTGGGCCCATGAGGCTTTAAGAAAGCCTTAAACCTTAATTAAATCTTATAATATAAATACAAGGTTATGATTAATTGTTGGAACACAATTCATATCATTCCATTCAAAACCACAAGACACACGGCCGCCTCACTCACGCATTCTCTCTCAGTTTCGTGATAGCCGAATGGAGGTTGGTGATTTCGTGCCATCATTCGATTTAGAATCGAGTGTGCTTCTTGTTCCGGTTTAAGAACGAGTCTAGCAACTTGTTCTTAGACTATCCCTTCTCCCAATTTGATCGTGTGGATACCGTTGAGGCAAAACTTGATAAGTTTTGCTAGTGACTCGAAGGAGACGTTGGACGTGGTGCTGCTCCGAGGAATCTGCTCAAACACGCTACAAGGGTGAGACATTTGATCATTTATCTGATATGAACCCCTATGTATAGATCCGCGGTTTTAGTAATCCAAATTTTTAATTCCGCTGCGTTGTATGCTTGTTGGATTACTAACAGCATAAACATATCAAACATTTTAATTTTAGAAATTTCTATAAATGAAACATTTTCAAATATAGAAACTCCACTAAAGTGAGGAGCTTTCAAAAATTAACTTCATCTATTCTGAATCACTCAATTTGAGCACTTAGCATTTAAGTCTCAATTATCATCGATGGATCGATTGCCGGTTGATTGTGACCCAAAGAGGCTCAAGTGTATCGTAGCAGTATGATCACAAACTTTGTGATTTTAGAAGTCAAACAACTTCTTTGGGCTTACCCTGATTGTCCCATTATCAATTAAACTCCTTTAATAGACACTGACCGAAATATAATTCCAGCAACAACCTACCGATCGTGGGTAGCGCCTAGCAACTGCGCTTCACGAAGACCTAGATACAAATGACTAGCAACGCACGAGAATCTGCCAGCCATAGTTAGTGTGCAGTACATTCCTTTCACTCAATAAGCCCCGATTGAATCAAGGGCATTGGTTGATCGAGACCCATTATGATTTCATAACTATGTATTTGTTTCACGTTATATGATTCATTGTGTCCGTATATGAAAAACTCTTTTTTTTTCACAAGCACTACCCACTATGGCCAGATATTCCTTGAATCATATACAGAAAAACACATAGGACATCCTGGCTCATCAAGACCAGTGGTGAATCCCCAACGACAATCATAGGCCTATGACAGCATCACTGAATACCCAAAATAACAACTTTATGACCCGCATGTGATCAGTCATTAAATCAAAGTACACAGCTATCTGTCAAGACCTCAATGACGCCATGGGTCATGAGGAGTAATGGTGCACAACTATGACCATAAATTCTATACTCGACAAATTGTAACCACTTATAGAATTCTGAGTAGGGTCGTTCGGTGAACTCATTTCTAATGAGCACCTATTCATGTGTGTTGACTTCTCCAAGCCAACGCTGATGAAACGCGGTGCACTACACTAGACACATCATTAATACCAGTCTCTAACGAGCATAAATCGATATCCCATTCTCGAAAGCTCATCGACCAGAAACATTTAGACATCGCAATCAAGAATGTATTTCATGGTCACCATCATATGCGTAACCACATTCTATAAACTATAGCAATCTCAAGGACTTCATCAATGCATCAAGCTGCATGGGTGAACAGATGAAGAAGTGCCATATATATTAATATTCAAACAAAGCTTTCTCATAATAAGATTATAAAGTACAATCAATCAACTATTGATTTACTTAATCACGTATAACAACTATATCTTTCACTTTCCCAAAGCCAACTACTCATGTGTCTCAAGACCATCTTCCCAAGATGTCAGATACACCAATCGTTGTAAAAACTTTGTCAGTGGATTCACTATATTTTTCTGCTGAAACGATTCTCTCGATAATAATGTCGCGTCTACCATCTCTCTCATTAGATGGTATTTTCTAAATATATGTTTGGATACTGATGAGATCTTGGCTATTCATAATAGCTCAACTGTTGTCACAGTATCAGAGACTTGTCAACCGCACTAGAAATTACACCCAACTCTTGGATTAAATTTCATATCCAAATTGCCTCTTTGATGCATCGTATGTTGCAATGTATTCAGCTTCAGTGTGGAATCCGATGTGATGTGTTGCTTGGAACCTTTCCAAGAGACGACATCATCATTAAGCTTAAATACAAATCCGAACATCGACTTGGTATCATCTACATCCGATTGAAAAACCAGCATCAACTTAGCCTTCAACTTTTATTTCGCCACTTACAGATCCAAAAACCATGAACATATCCTAAGTTCTTCATAAGTACTTGAGAATTATTTTTACAGTTTTCCAGTGGCCTTCACCGGGATCTGTCTGATGTCTGCTCATTACTCTAAGAACATACACCAGGCCAAGTACATACCATAGCATACAATATGCTATTAAAAGTAGAAACATAAGGTACCAATGTAAGATTCTCTCTCCTCCTCAATCTTAAGACCCATTGACTCGAGAGATGAATACTATGACATATTAGGAAGTAACTCATTTTTCGACTATTCTATGCTAAACCTTTTTAGCACAGTGTTTATGTATGTAGATTGAGAAATCTCAAGCATCCTTTAGATCTATTCCTATAGATCCTTACGCTAAGCACGTAGGACGCTTCTCCCAAATCTTTCATGGATTAGTAGATAATCATGTTTTAATTGATTAATCCAATACCATTCACAATGAGCATTATATAATCGACTTAAAGCATCACAAATGTAACCGTGCTCCCATTAACCCTTTTGCACACACATGGCACTTCCGGATTTTTAACAAAACCAAACACTTTGATGATGTTATCCAAACGGAAGTTCAAACTTCGGGATGCCTTCTTAGGCCTATAAATGGACATCTGGAGTTTGAAAACATTTTTCTCACTCCAAGAAGTTGTAAACACATTTGGCTGCTACATTTCTACCTCAATGCCACCACCGAGAAATGTTGTGTTCACATCCATTAGTCATATCTCTAGCTTGTCAAATGTTCGTATCCCTTGCATATCATAACCCTAGTTTACCGATCTTAGGCATTTAGCCATTAATCTATTCTAATCATTCACCTAATACGAATTATCTACTAATTACAAACCCGGTTTTCCATGTTAAAATTCTTGTGTTCATTGGTTATGGTTCATGGTGTTATATCGCTCTATATTTATGCTGCATTGGCTTGTTGATAGGTGAATGTTTACCTATTGATTTGAGAATTATTGTTTAGCTTGTCCCAACATGGGTACCCTTAATGACACAACTCTTTGGATATCCCAACCATTGGATTGGTACATCCAAATATTGGTTGTGTTAATTCAATGACCATGCTACCCTGAATGACAACATCAAATAAACTCATATTTCCCCACATTATCGTATGAATGTCCTCAGCCACGTGCCTCCAACACCATGCAATCTTGTTTTTTATTGTTATTATTTTAATTCCATATATAAGTTCATATATAATATAATAATAATAATAATTAGTATAGTTATAATAATGATTATTATTATTATAACAATAATGATAGTAATAATAATAATTATTATTATGTCCAGATCTTGCTGAGCATGACAATCCATTCCAAACATGCGTACACGGAGCAAGATGACACCACACTCGCCCCCGCGTGCATTAATGGTGAATAACGGGTGTAAATTTCCGGCGCACATTCTCGTTGGGCCATGGGCAGTTCAGATACCCCTAGCAGGATGATACAATTGTTATTATTAATTTTTTATTACAATTATTTATTTACAAACATGTATACGCACCTCGAATCAGAACAACTCATTCCGAATATGCGTACTCCGGGCCTTATTATTATTATTATTATTATTATTATTATTATTATACATTTATTCAAAAGTAACATCAAGGTTAGATCATGCCCTTAGGTCATGCCAATGTTAGATCAAGCCAATGTTAGATCATGACACATTAGATCATGTCAGTGTTAGATCAGACGAGGGTTAGATCATGCCAATGTTAGGTCATCCTAATACTAAATAATGCCAAGGTTAGGTCATGTCTCGATTAGATCATGCAAATGTTAGATCAAGCAAATATTACATCATGACAGGTTTAGATCATGTCAAAGTTAGATCAGGTGATGGTTAGATCATGCCATGTTCGGTCATGCCAAAGTTAGATCATGCCAAAGTTAGATCATGCCAATTTTAGGTCATGCCAGATTACGTCATGCAAAGGTTAGGTCATACCCGTCATGCCAAGGATGATTTGAACCTGTCATGATGTAACCTTGGCTTGATCTAACATTGGCATGACCTAATCTTGACATGATCTAATCTGGGCATGACCTAACCTAATCTGGGTATGACTTAACCATGGCAAGATCTAACATTGGCATGATCTAACACTGGCAGATCTAACCTTGGCATGACGTAATCTGGGCATAACCTAAGCTAGGCATGAACTAACCTTGGCATGACTTAAGCTTGGCATGATCTAACCTTGGGATGACTTAACCTTGGCATGATCTAACCTTGGCATCATCTAACACTGGCATGACCTAACATTGGCATGATCTGACACTCATTTAATCTAACACTGACATTATCTAAACATGTCATGATCTAATCTCGGCATGACCTAATATCGCATGACCTAATCTGGGAATGACTTAACATTGGCATGATCTAACCTTGGCATGAACTAATCTGGACATGATCTAACATTGTCATGGTCTAATCCTCACCTGATCTAACTGATAACCAAAAATCACAATAATAATGAAACAATAAAAACGTAATCATTCACTTAAACATATTGGTCAAGACCCGTAATCATCCACCATGCAATCACATCATATGTACTGAAACATTAAACTAAACAATTACATCGTATGTAATTGTACTAATCACATCATATGTAATTAGAGCACAATAATTAATTTATTTTCTATCGTTTCCCCACTAATCGCATCATTAATTTAAAATAAAATTGACAAATTAAATAAAACAATTGTATTTAATTAATTAAAATTTAGTTACTTGGTAAAATTACTATTTTACCTTTAAATCATAATGGTAATCTTAACAAATTAATGAAATACTTTCATTTAATTTCTAACTAAAAATTTCAATTACTTGATAAAATCTCCATTTTACCTTAAACTATAATATAATTGAAATTAAAATTAATAAATTAAATGAAAAACTTTCATTTAATTTCTAATTGATTAAATTTCAATTACTTATAAAATCTTCATTTTACACTTAATAAATTAAAAATCACATTTTTAATAAATTAAGTTTATGATTTATTGTTTCAAAAATTAATATCCGGATAAAACATCTAAAATAACCCAAAATTAGTTTATGAACTCCAAACCAATTTGGATCCAAAATTAAAAAATTTTAAATAAAATCCTCAATCATTTTCGAAAAATCGTCTAGCAAATTTTTTTTTTAAAATCGAAATCACTGTTCATCTCCTTCGAAATCGAAAATTAGGGTTTCAGCTTGCCAGCCGCCGCCTACTGTTCACGAGCCGCGCGAGACATGCCCTCAGCGGGGGAGAACAATTCTCCGCCGCCTTGCACACTACCTCAGACCAAAAACACGTCCAACGCAGATCTAAATCAAGTGCTTCAATCGACAAAGAAATCACAATAGTAGGACGAAAATTACAAAAATGTAATACATAGACTTATGCTATGAAAATTTAAACTGTGTAACTTGAGCTAGAAAATTTGCTCAAAACAGGAAGCATTCACATATGAACACAGCTATTAACACATGTCTTGATGCACATTACACATTTATTCCTCACTAGCGCCAACGAATGTATCACAATGCATTCTTTAGCATTAAATTTTGTGATAAGATGTCACAGATATTTCTCCATTAGGACCGACGACTTATCTCCGTCGAATTATGTTGGTGGCGGGTAGACGATGCTTAATATACAGATGTATCAGTCACATAATAGTTCTCTTCAACATATGTACTGGGATCAAATGGCTTTGGGCCAATGCCATTTATATTAGAGATGTTTAGTGTTGCCATATGCACAATGATAACACAACATAATTAAGAAAAGAAGCCCACAGGGGCATAGTCGAGTTGGTAAGGTCTGTGGTGACGTAGGGGGTATTCCCTCGGCGCCAGGTTCGATTCCCATGTGGAGCGCATTCCCTGCTGAAATATTGTTGGGGTGTGCTCTGGGGTCGTGGCATGTAGGTCCTCTCCCACAGATGTCTGTCAGCTCGGGCACATCCCTCGGTTTACCTGGTGGCGGCGTTGAGGGGCCGGTTCCGTCACCCAATGATTAGTCAGGCGAAAGCCTGGATACCTTGTAAATCAAAAAAAAAAATTAAGAAAAGAAAATTTGTTCTTCACAAATTCTTCACCTGCGTTGCGTGACATGAATTGTTCAAGTGCTGGTTTTTTCCGAATTAATTTGTGTATTGGAGGAAAGAAGAAATGATTTAAAGTGGGAAAAACACAGATTTAGTCCTTATACTTTACAGCTTAAACACCTTTGGTCCTCAAACTTTTTATCAAAACAATTTTGGACCCTGAACTTATAAAAAAATTGTAAAAAATGGTCCTTACATTAACTTTGTGGTTAAAGTTAACGTATAGGTCATATGCTAAGCACATGTGACTATTCTTTTTGCATCTAGAAATATAAAAAAATTCCAAAATGATAAAAAAAAAAAGAAGAAGAAGACATAATTATATATTAAAAGGAAGTCCTTGGCAAAAATCTTATTGTTTAATCGATGAGTTTGGTGTGCATAAAATCGACTCATTGATTCTCCTTCATTTTTTTACGTACTCTAACTCCATCCTCCCGACTCAGTTTTCTAATCAAAAACAATTCAATTTTGTAGCATCAATATCTTAGAAAAATATAAACCAAACAATAACTAATATATAACAACCACAGAAATAAAAACCGGAATCTCAAGTGGTTTCTAAATGAAGTTCTACCAGTTGATGACTGAATATTTGTTGTACTTTCTTCATTTTGTTGAACTTGATCAATTTCATCATCATAATTCATATTATAAGATGATCGGTCATTATGTATCTAGACTAGAGTTATCTAATACAACAAATATAAAAGTTACCAAATATTGTTAGAACTTCTTGTGAACAAATTGAGAGTATAGACTACAAAGCTTCAAGAATATAGAGCTTAGAGATTGAGAGATAAATTGAGAGGATAAAATATTTCCTCAACACACACCTATATATAACAACCACACAAATAATAAAAAATTAAAAAATAGCCGTTGCAATGGCTATTTTGTTTTCCCATTAGATACACATCCATTTATTCAATGCTCGCCTTTGAGCATTATGATGTCTATATGGGTTGTATAAAGGGTGTTATATTTCTCTTTTCATTTATGGTTGCATGTACGGAATGTTGCATGCTGAATTGAGAACATGTTAGTGTATTATGAGGTGTATGCTCATGCTAGTGGAGTGGTATTTGGGAATTGAACATATGTGGATTAATATCGAAAATTTTATAGACGGATTATACGAGGTTTCCTTAATGTTATAAAAGCATGCACCATGATTGTGATAATACACTAATAACGGGTTAAGGGTGTGGGGTCCTTACAACCCACCCACTGAGCAATGATGGCATCTTTCTCGGGTCCGAAATGTCTTATCTTCTGCTTGATGGCCCGATCATCAGGCTCTACATTAAGGTGATGCTCAGTGACCTCCGGCGATATTCCAGTCAAGTCAGTTGTACTCCATGCAAACACATCAACATTTCTTGTTCAAACATTCAATTACTTTTTCCTTCAACTCTGGTTCCAGTTGGGAACCCACTTTTGTTGTTTTAGTCAAGTGACCCAGTTCAATAGTATGAAACTACTCAACTGGGGTTATTCTCTCCTCGGTCATCTCATCCTCCTATCTCATTCTTTTACCACGTGCTCCTAGGTTCTCGTCCTCATTTTTTTCAACTTTTCATGTTTCAGCTCCTGACATAACACTTCTTCGAGGAACTCTGATTTCCTCGAACTTGTCTGACCTCCTCACCCACAGGGGATTTTATTATCAAATGATAGGTGGATGCCACTGCTTGAAATTCACTCAAGGCTGGTCGACCAAAAATTATGTTATATGAGGAAGGGGTGTCCATCACCAGAAAATTAATCATCTTTGTCTCCATCCTCGGTTCTTCTCCCATCGTGACTGGCAATGAAACTTGCCCCATCGGATTTAAGACTTCTCCAGCATATCCATGCAAAGAAGTATTTACCCTTTGCATGGGCACGTTTCCCAACTCCATTTGGGCCAACATGTTTAAGAAAAGCACGTCGGCCGAACTTTCAGTGTCAATAAAAATTCTTTGCACGTTATAGTTGGCTACTGTGACTGATATAACTAGTGCATCATCATGAGGAAATTGCACCCCTTCTAGATCCTTGGGTCCAAAGGCGATGGACGACCCTGCTGGGGAGTTCTCTAATCTGATTGACATAACCTGCAATTTCTGAGCATAGCTCTTTCTTGCACGGTTGGAATATCCTCCTGACACTCCCCCAGAAATCATATCTATGGTCCATCGGTTTGGAATGTTAACTGAGGCAAGTTTTTCTACCGCTTGGACATCATTCTCTTCTCGCATCTCTCCTCTGATAGACCATGGTATCGGATTGGGTGATCCCTTCCAAAATGCATTATTCAAAGGGGGAGGATTATTGAAAGATGGTTCCTCATTGGGTTCTTGCCTTCCCCAAGATCTGTTTACTCCTCTTCGTTAGAAATATCCGCATCGGAAGGGTCCTCCTCAAAAATGTCCTCATCAACCTCTCTTCGGCCCTCTTTGATTCATGGCCACCTCTCTGGAAGGTCTCATCGGAAGGTATTGCTTGAAACTCCTTTTCGGCTGTTTTAGGTGTTTATCCCTCTGGTTGGGATCATTTCTAGGTTTCATATCTTTTCTTTGTTTCATCTTCTGGGCTTCTTCCAATTTAATATACTTAGAAGCCTTTCCCAACAACTCGTCGTAGTCAGATGGCAGTTTTTTGGCTAGTGATCTGAAAAGATCTCCTTCTCGTAGCCCTTGAGTAAAGGCGTTGATGAGTATCTCTGATGTGACGTAAGGAACATCGAGGCATGCTTGATTGAATCTTTCCAGAAGTCCTGAAGAGACTATTTTTCCATCTAATTAAGACCGAACAGGTTGAGGTTGTTCTCTTACAAATTCTGGTGCTCGCGAATTGATGTATCTATGGTCCCTGGTGGCAATTGATTGAACCAAGATTGCGCTACTCCTGCTAGGTTGTCAGGAAAATCCTACACTGCATCCCATCTGTAAGTTGGTGAAGGAGTGAAGCGTTCTCAAATCGTGATAAATACTCCTCAGGATCTGTGTTGTTGTCATAGTTTTCCACATTTAAGGTTCGAAAATTAGATGGCAAGGTATCATCAATAACCTCAGGAGCGAATGATGAGTTCCTCCGTACTGAGTAAATGCGTCCATTAATCTTGTTGTGCAACTGTTTCAACTCATCTTTAGATCCTCCATCTGATGATATAGAGTCTTGTTACTTTTCTATCCTATTTGACTGAAGAGATCATCAATCTTCTTAGTCTCATCTTCCAGCTCTTCTGAAGAAGCCAGATTTTGCAATTACCTGAGCAAATTTCTCCACTGGCATTCCCATACTGGGAAATGGTTTGGGATTGGCTTGAGGAACGTTAGGGGCTATTTCCATATCATCTTCCTCTTCTTCACGTAATGGGGACGAATATGAAGGGGGATTTGGGATATACCCCTTTACTTCTTGCCATGTTTCTCCTTCCTTAATTTTTAAGATTCTTATTCTTCAACGTCTTAGCTTAATTTTCACACAGAGGGTGACAATGATGTGATTCGTTATTTCCCATGTTGGTTAGAATTATGTGCTGCGAAAAATATATGAAAGACACCACAATTTTTACGTGGAAAATCTCCAAAACGAAGGAAAAACCACGGAACCTAGTCCAATATAAATCTTCACTATAAATTTGTATTGATTTACAGGACTTGAACACAAAATAAGAACTTTCAGAAATAGCATAAGAATGAAATACCGAGACCAATATAATATGCTCTTCTGAGTCTTTTCTTGCTAGAAAGTTCAACCTTTTGCAATGATACTATCGGTGCGTATTTATAGTGTTGATCCCGGTGATTGGAACGCGAAAAATCCGGAACACGATCTCCTCTGATCGTGGCCCTATTGGATCAAGGAG
Source organism: Haberlea rhodopensis (assembly GCA_907163345.1). Classification (NCBI taxonomy): domain Eukaryota; kingdom Viridiplantae; phylum Streptophyta; class Magnoliopsida; order Lamiales; family Gesneriaceae; genus Haberlea; species Haberlea rhodopensis. The sequence continues at coordinate 138,828 of CAJQUN010000893.1, forward strand.
TGTCTGAGAAATCAATGTTCCATTATTGCTCGTTCGTTTGCGCCAATTGATTTGTCAGTTACGTCCGGGTCTTCCGCTATCCTTTGACCAGTATGCAGAGCAGATATTGATGTTCTTCGAGCAACTTGTGTTCATGGTTTTTTGCGGGATATCTCTTGCTCGACGCATGTATGTGATTTTACCAAAGAAACTGATTCATCACATGACATATATATATATATGTATATATGTATATAGATATATATATATATATATGTAAACTATTTTTAAAAAAATATTTTTTAACTAAAAAATCATATAAATCTACATGTTTTTTTAAAAAAATATTGTGGGGTGGGATTTAAAATTAAATATTTAGTGGGCCATATAAAAAAAATTTATACTTTAAAAGTAAATAAAAAAATCCAAAAGATACATTTTGGAAGTCATGAAAACGCAACTATAAGCGAAAGGGTACAAAACCCTTCTAAAAAAACATTTTCTATTTTTTGGTTAGAAAACGAGGCGCTAGGGCGCCTCCATGCGGTGCCCTAGTGCTTTGGATTGCCCAGGCAGAAGTTGCGGCTTGGCAACGCCCTAGCGCTGACCTTGTTGTCCGGATTTATCCCGGCGGCGATTTCTCGTCCATCTTCGCCTGTTTTCCCCCATTTTTATTTTTCGACTTTTTATGCTTAATTTTAATTTAAGCATATTTACCAACAATCCCCCACATGAATTAAATTAATGCATGAATGCAAATGAGTGTCTTTAACGAATTGTTGTAGTATAGGGAGAGGTAGTTTGCGGCTTCAACCTTCCGTAGTAGTATTCAATTGGATTTACTCGACTTAATAAACTTATAGTCTTGAACTACTTAATCGTTCGTGTAAACCGAAACAATTGAACCCATCCTTTAACAACTCTAACCTTCGTTTTTTGTCTTTACAGTTTTAGCCATGAACCACGCTTGGTTTCATAAGTGATTTCAATCTCTGAAGCGACCACACTTCGACTTATATAGGTGGTATCATAAAAGAGTATCTCGTTATACTCAAAAATATTCTTATATGTCTTAGGAACATTAAAGGCCTTTTTGCCTAACCTCGTACCATTTTTGCAGGCTACACCCCTTATTATAGATATGTGTTGGAGATTGATCTCCAAGATGTTTATACAATCTATATTTGTTGTCCTTTTGAACATAGATATTGATATCTCCAGTCACATAGGTTGGGTATTCACTACAAAATTCTAATTATAGGGGTTTAACCACATTCCCCTCGATAAACTTTTACATGATCTCTTGGTTAACAATTCATAAGCGGATCCACGGTTTTCTCACATAACAAATTAAGATTATGTTTGTAGAGATCATTGTCTACGACTTATATATCGAGACTTACCTACTACCATGCCCTTTCAACAGCACAATGGTTGTCCAATGTATAATTGCATGCACGGGTTTTTCCCAACAAGGAATTTCTTCTAAGAAACCTTGAAGCCATTCGACCTCTTCTTCGGTATTATCCAGTGCACTATACTTGATTTCATTGTGTATATATATTTTCTTAGAAGATTTTCATAACAAGGACTCCTTTCCAATAGTAAACTCATTACCATTATGAATTATGAGTCCTTCGTTATAGCGATTTTGCTATTATTTTGCCAACAAGCAATTTCCACATAGCAAAACCATCGAAACCCTCTGGCTTCTTCTCCGCTTTATCCAGCACTATGAATTCGGAATTCACAGTTGATGAGCTATACATTATTTGTTTAGAGAATTTTCTTTTTTACCTTTTTCATGAAACACCAGCATTACCAATAATTAAAACATAGCCATTTTGTGTTATATATCCAATTTATATCAAGATATCTCCAGTTTCAAATTCCAATCGTTATAGCTTACAAAATTTGAAACTATAATAAATTCTCGGTTTTGATTCACAATTCACATTTTAAGCACAATTATTCTTAGAAAATTCAAATTCAAGATTTTTTATTCCTTACAAACTTGAATTTTAAGCGTAAAAGCTTAAAAATTTGAAACTAGAATTAAACATAATAATTCATCTTGGAAAATTCATTTCCAAGTTTGACATTGCTGCATCAACATTCATCATGTCAAAATGTTTCATCAATATTTTCTTCGTTGCTTTGTTAATATAGATATTGCTTCCCATAATGAGCATATCATCAACTTACAAGCATACTTAAATATGTTTCATGTGTGTCACTTTTGTCACACTTGTTTGACAACACAGTTTTGTCAAATTTCTCATGGCATTACTATGACATTTGTTATGACTTACTTCAGTCAAGCACCACCACACTTTCAATATTTGTAGAAAATTTTTCCTCAACTCATAAGGAATTCCGTCATTATCTAAGTGTGGTACTTAAGATATGGTTGACCAATAGAATTGCCCCCACATTTTGGGTAATTTCGAACTTATCAAGATTTATTGGCCTTCAACTTTCAAGTTTCAAATTTAAATGTTATTTGTTTATAAATCAAAATTCAAGATTCGGTTCTTCCAAACTTTTGATTTAAGCGCGCTTTACTTACAAAATTGAACTTACATAATACTCTAGAGTAAGATTCATTATTTGCATTTTTAAGCGTCCGAACTTATGAAACTCGAATTCAAGATTGTATACCTTGCAAGTACGAGGTTTTAAGTGTATCATGCTTAGAAAATTCAAATAGAATCAACTTTATGAGAGAACATCGCCCAATGTAAACAATTGTGGCATTCGATTAATTATTTGTATTTTAAGAGTACAAATCTTATAAACCTGAATTCAAGATTAAATATCTTGCAATTCAAGTCTTAAATGTAAACTATTTATACAACACAAATAGAATCAACTCACAATTCTTCATCAAAAAAAAAAAGAATCAACTTACAATTCCTCATTGCAAAACTCATTTGTTTTATTAGTCTTCAACATCATTCTTATAGTGTTCAAACACTTTCATAACTTCGTCTTTGCTTCGTAGCAAAATAGCCATAACAATATCGTGTGCACTAATCAATAAAGTAACATATTACTTTTTTCACACATCTAGTTTGCACAAACTTTTAATCATAAGCATCATTGTGAGTCACTTCTAGAGATGTCACATTTCATTTATCAAATGGAATGACGGTTTGTTAACTTATCCTATACACAAGTCCATATTTATGTTTTAAGTTAACTTCCAAGAAAGCAATAATTTTAACATTACAAATTTGTGTAGTGAATTATGATTTACATAATTTAAACGTCAAGCCACAAATCATAAGATTCAATAAAATTAGTAACAACATAATTTTTTTGCTTGCATAGACGTATAATCATATTTACATTTAATCAAAAACATTTTTTATATAACTTTTTTCTTCAAACACTAAGTTTGTTGCATATAATCCTTGTGAAATTCAAAATATAAATCAAGCGGAAAGCATGAGATTAGATAAACCGTCTGACAGATTGTCTTCTACGGTTATATTGACTTGATCTTTTGCCTTCCCTCTATTATCTATTTTGTTGTCACAATCCTTGGCTAGATGGTTTGACTTTCTACATTTGTAGCACTGTTCCATGAACTTTTTCGCCTTTCCACTTTTGGAGGCATTACCGTCAAACTTTCGCTTTGATCTGTTCAACCAAATTCGCAAGTGCTTCCATTTGGTTCCTACACGCCTTCCTCTTCGACATCTTGTTGTCCTCCTCAATTCGTAACCGAACCATAAGGTTTTCAAGACTCATTCCCTTTCGTTTGTGTTTGAGATAGTTCTTAAAGTCCTTGCACATAGGAGACAACTTTTCAATTATCTCGACCACTTGGAATGAGTAACTTAGAATCATTCCATCCGCATGAATATCACGCATGATCACTTGCAGTTCTTGCACTTGCGCTATCCCTGGCTCAGCATCAACCATTTCAAAGTCCAATAATCGTCCAACAATGAATTTCTTCCTGTCGACATCCTCGGATCTATATTTCCTTTCCAAAGATTCCCACAATTCCTTCGCGGTTTTCACAAGGTAATAAACAGATTCCCGTAATTCCTTTACGATTTTCACAAGGCAATAAACATTGTATAGTTTATTATCTATACTATTTAGAATGTAGTTTTTACAAAGGAATCACTTTGATTCCAAGCATCAACCATAGCCCTCTTTTGGGTGTCGGTTTCACCATTTCAATGGTAGGAGCATCTTCATATAAAAACCATGTCAGACCCAAGGTTGTCAAATAGAATAGCATCTTTGGTTACCATTTTTGAAGTCATTTTCATTGAACTTCTCGGGCCTTTCTCTGTGCTGAACGGAAGTAGTTGTTCCACTCGATGAAACCATTTGTTACAAAATATCATTTCAAGATTGTAGGAGTAAATATATCCCAGGATGTATCTTTTAGGAATAATAGCAAGCAATGTGACAATGAATTTGCAGGATGTCAAGGCAAGAGTTCTACTCTTTGTCTTTGAAACGATATTGCTCCGTTATTGTCCTTACGGTTAGCGGCAATCGTTTTCCAAGATACAACTGATATGATTTGTGAAATGAGCACATCAAATCAAAAATCCTCAAACCACTAAGGTTTAAAGGCACTCAACCAACAAATAGAAGATGGACAATATGAATATACAAGAATTTACTCTCAAAACTTGAGTTTGATCTTGCAAAAAATATGTTTAATACTAAACCTGAAGATATCATCAAAAGACAAATTTAGGAAGTGTTTTCCTTAAAACAAATCACAACTATACGTGAAAGGGTACACAACCCTTATTAAAAAACCATTTTACTATTTTCGGACAGAACAACAGGCGCTAGGGCGCCTACAAGCGGCGCCCTAGCGTCTTGAATTATGCATGCGCAATGCCTAGGTAATAAGCATAAAACAATCTAAAAAATTTACAATACGAGGTTTACCAGAGATAAGGGATAAAGGTAAAAAAAATAGGGTTTGAGAATTTTTACAATATAGATAACATCAGAGCTATTTGCCTTGACAAATATTTAATACAATGAGAAGTATAGTGTTAAGGAATAATAAATCCTACCAACAGGAAAATTGTTCAACTTTTGATACCAACGGCTTTGCTGCTTTTGTTGTCACCTGCCCCCGTTTGGGCAAGACTCATTTTTCGAGTAAATACAAAATTTAATCCCCTCCCCCAATTCAAAAACAAATTATTCAACTTTTAACACTGAGAAAAAAGGGATAGAGGATTCACCTATTCATCAAAGACCTTGAGCTTCCCTGCTAGGGGTGCTTACTGGTTCCGGATCCGGTAATTACGGAACTAGTCCGATCTGGTAAAGAACCGGATCGGACCAGGTTACAGTCCCAACCGGTTCTGGGTTGATCCGATCCTCTCAGGTCCTTTTTGTATATATATACATATTTTGTTTGTATATGTATCCACAATATTCATAACAAATTCAATATATTTTTTCTTCATTTGATAATGTAAATGCTTATACAAATAATAATTATCGGTTCTGGTTCGGAACCGAAATTGGACGGGTAGCATCGGAACAGGTGGTTCTACAGGTCCCAATCCCGAGAATCACTCCGGACCTGTATACTATCGGTTCCGGAGAGGTCAGAACCAGTTAGCCCGGTTCTATTACGAACTGGGCTAACCGATTAGGTTTGACCCTACCCATTAAACAACCATATTCCCTCCTGACAACGACCATAAACCTTTGGCCCTCTATCACTTAGAAGCTCAGCCTTTCCTTGGCTTTGGGCTTGGTGTTCATTCTCAGGCTTGGGCTCCCAGCCCTTTTCATGCTGAAGGAAATATGATTTATGATAAGAGAATGTCAGGCCCATACAAAGAAGCTCCAGCCCAGTCGATTGATTGTCATGCAAATGGAGCCTAAGATTTTATTATTTAAATGGGAAAATTTTGGACCTGTACCAGATGGTAAAAGTTTTTTCGGTCTAGTCCACCAAATTATTTTGCTTTCACCTAGGTCCATTTTAAGTCAAAATTACAAAATTATCCATCACTTTCTTCTTCATGCATCTGAAAGAACGCTTCAAACTCCGTAAAGATGGCGATAAAATATGAGATCCTCCAGAAATACAAAAGCGCCGTCGACGGATGTTCCTCCTCCTTTACGTCATCCCTTGGAGCAGATAACTCCTGCTAGAAAGCCTCTGTTGTGAAGATTGAAGAACGTAATTTTTTTTTGATCATATTGATTAAAGAATGTAAATGGGCATATGATTGATGTGAAGATTAAAGAATGTCAATGGATGTATGGTTGTTGCAAAAACATCATCTCGAATCGAATCTCCATGCATGCGTTCTTTCTCTCCTCCCCTCAGCCATACATCTCTTTTTATCTCTTTATTTTTCTTTTGGCCGTTTTTTTTAGGCATTGAACCCCACCTTAGGTGCTGAGTGGTGTCCTCTCCGCCCTAATGCATAATTCCGTCTATGAAGCCTAAAGCTTTCTTCTAATTCTCTTTATGGATTTTTGCTTTTTTATGGAACTTTGTGCTACAATAGCATTGAATTGTAATTCAATTCTTGTGCATATCATATGTTTTCATGTATATTATAGACTCAATAAATGCATGCAAATTACATGCATCTATAGACTAAATTCAATCTAAAATTATGAATTTTCAATTATATGCCACAAAGAGATGATGACATGCTATCTTTCAAATAAAAAATATTTACAAAAATTATTGTTAGTTTTATAAAAATATTAAGCTTCCGCTTAATAAAGTCTTAAATGGCACAACATACAAAATTCAGTCAACCACAGTGACGGGCAAAGTAATTTCTTAATGATGAAAGAAAGAAATTTGAGGCCTTGAGAGGTTATTCTATCCCCAATATAAACATAAAGTTAATTGATAAATGGTAACTTGCCTAACTTGTATACATATATTAGCATTAGTTTAATTAAAATATCAAATTTACGTCTTTCATATTGAATCACATAATGAGCCTTCTATGTGCATCGGTTGCATCTAGTGGTGCATGTAATTGCATCGGTTGCATCCAGCGGTACATGTAAATTACAGGCACAACTGAGTCTATCAGTGCAAGTAAATTACGTGCACCGACAATACATGACTCTATGGGTGCATGTAATTTACATGCACCGACAAACTCAGCGATGCATGTAGTTCACATGTACCGATAGATGAAACATGTAATCTGACTCATGCTACTTTAACCTAAAAAATTTTGGTGTCAAAACGAGTCAGGTACATAGGCAGGCGACATGATGGCTCTCATCAAACACGGTTTTATGCAACTGATTTGCTTAACTAAGAGTTGTATATATAATTTAGGGCGTACTTACAAGAGCCAACAAAAGGTATTCTAACATGTATAAAATAATAGCGCACTCTTGTGCTCTCGTTTGTTGCACCAACATTTAACAAATTCCTGGATTAGTATAATGGTGTGGTTTAACTTCGATTTTCTTCTATTTTTGTCTTTTAAGATTCTTTCCAGACAATACCGATTCATTAATATTCTCGTAATGATAAAAGCATCCGTCATTTTTATGAGACATTTTATCAAACACGTAATGTGTACAAAAATTGAAATAAAAATTCAATGTTAATTGAAGCATAGAAATCCCATAAAAACAGCCAAAAAAACATTCAAAAATCGTTCAATGGAGAAGAAGATAAACAAAATTGAAGCAGTTTCAATTATGGAAAGGTCGAGTGCTCATTTCTTTCTTGAGTAGGTGAAAAATCCAGTTATGACATGGCATTAGGCGGTGAAGATGACGTAATTGTTTGAGAAAAGAATACATAATAGGGGTAATTATTGAAGGGGTCAAGACCTATAAGTAAAGAAAATAAAAAATTGGATTTATTTTAAATAAGTTTTCTAAAAGATTTATTTAGTTGAAAAAGATTTTTTTGATAGATTTAGTTGAAATATGTTTTGAAAAGTGGTACGTTTATGTATTTTTTTTCTATTTAAATATAAAGTAAATGGGTCAAGTGGGCTTTATCTGGTTTGATGGACTGAACAATCCTAATTTGATTTAAGCAACAACTGATATTTCAAATTTCAGATCCAAGCCCATATTTTAAACAATTTAATTGATCTTTTTTAAAAAAAACTCACAGTTTCCGAACGAGGGCAATTCTGTACTTTCAGTACTCCCTCTCAAATCTATTTTGAACGTTGAGAATATGTAGGCTAATTAGAGGAAGATGGTGGCCATAACCGACTTAACCGTCAGTGTCCCCCAAATACACACACTAAAAACACACAATGTCTCACTTCACGATCTCAACTAAAATCCTCAGAAGAACTCATGAAAAGATCACAATTTATTCATGAAGAATTCGAATTATTTTCTTTCCTGCAAAGTTTGGCGCTGAATTGATCGAAACAGTTAAAAAATTATTACTGAATAATGGAAAGGAAGAGGGGAAATATTTATGACAAAATGCGAAAGATAAAGAAAGTGGCGTGGAAGGAAGAAGAAGATCAAGTGTTGCTAAACCATGTGAAAAAACATGGGCCGAAAGTTTGGAGTTCCATTCGATCCAAGGGGCTGTTGCAGCGAACAGGAAACTCGTGCCGCCTCCGATGGGTCAATATACTCCGACCTGACTTGAAGAAGTACGCAAATTTTGTGTTAAAGCTTAGATATTCACAACTTGTGACCTTAATTCTGTTAGTTGCTTTGTTTTTTTATCTTCTTATGAGATATCTTGTATTTTTATCTCTGTTATTTTTTTTGGTTCTCAACAGTGGGGTAAAATTTACAGAAGAGGAGGAAGAAACAGTGTTTGATCTTCAAGCACAATTAGGGAACAAGTGGGCTCGCATTGCGAAACATTTGGCCGGAAGAACGGACGCTGATGTCAAGAATTTCTGGAGAAGCATGCAGAAGAGGCTGGCAAGAATCCTGCAGACATATGCACCATCATCCAGTAGATCACACAAGAGTAGTATCAAGGAATCCCAAGCCCCTGTTTTTCAAAATGTTCCCCCTATCGAAGTAAGAATCGAATCCATTTTTTCCCCGATGAAGCAATCAGGTAGGTCGTATTCTGATTCTTATGAACTTTCAGGCTCCTAAGTTCAGTTCATCAACAGAGGATGAATCAGTGACCAAATCCCAGTCCTGCTCTTGGTCGCGGATTATTGACTCTGAGACAATCGAGATGGAGCCACTGCAGGAGATAATCTACCCAAGCCCGCTCTATTATGATTCGAGCCTTTTTCAGCTTGACTACGATCTTGAAAAGAAACCATATATTGAACCACTGTCCCACCTCCCTTTCTCCCAGATTCCACAATTTCAACCAGATTTATCTGTACCAGTTACAAGCCATGAATTTGCTTCTAGGTTTGGAGAACTTACTTTCTTTGATGTCTTTGGAGGACATGCTAGCGGGTCTGTATTGGACACTGATCAACTTCCTATCGTGCCTTCGTGCTTTGGACCTACCAGTCGCTCTCAAGTTTCAGGTAGTGCTGAAAGTATGCCCAATACTTTTGTCGAAGATTTCCCTCCAATGGAAATGTTTGATAAGATCGAACCACTTCCAAGCCCTTCGGAATGGCCATGAAGGGTTTCTATTAGCAGTTCAGTAGATAGTTTCTGTTGGCTTTTCTTGTTTCTTATTGCAGATGCTTATTTCCTTCCTGTACTTTATCTATCTCCACTTTGAACACAAGATGAACTAGTACATGATTACATAGAAGTTGTATTACCTATTTATAAACTTGTTCAACAACTCTGTTTCCCACTTTGAGAAGTCGAAACTAAAAATTTCATCTTTGGGAGCCACATTAGATTTGGTAGCTATGGAATTCAACATCTTGCACAATCCATATCCAGTTGAGACCTGAGAAAATACTTTAAAACCATTTCATGTGTATAAATTAAATAGGATAGTTGTACTAATTAAAACCACTATCAACTCCTCTGTAGAAGTACGTTACAAGAATGAGCTTTCAAGATGACCAACTTAAACTTCAATTTTTTTGCAACGAAAGTGTTACTGATTTTGGCAAGAACGGAATAATGTACGAAGCATTTATTCCAAATGGTTGTTCTCTTGCCATCTACAGAAAATTACCTAGCTCATCATCGGTATTGCAAATGGCCTACTCCATCATAGTAGCAGAGTCAGAATCTTCCGTTGCAACATAAACTCAAGTTGCTAGATCATAATTTCAAGCCTATGATTTCCAAGTTCTGGGAAGCAAAATTCAAGAACCAAGCAGGTGTTGGTTCGACAGCCGGATATTGAGTTTTAAGTCCTTGTTATCGCTCGACTTTATGATGAGAAGGATGTGTATTGCTTCGGACTTGTACTACTTGAGCTCATAACAGAATCACGCAATGCATATTTGGAAGACAAAGAGCTTCTTAATGGTTTGCTTGGGCAATGATTTGATGAAATGATTGTGCAATTTTATGGAGTGGCAAAAGATTGTGTGAACCCCCAGAAGTAGAGCAAATGCCAACAATGCTGGAAGTGTACAAAAGGCTGAAAGAAATCAATTATATATTTGAAAATGCATGGGATGTTGAGATATCAATTCTAACTGATTAAGATTAACAAAATCGAGTTCACAAATGTCTTTGACGTGACCCAAGATTTGGTGGGTAAAGTGGTTTTTGAAGTTTTGAGTTAAGTTAACTCTATAATGAATATTAAATATATTGTTATGAGAAAGGCTACCCGTGTAAAAAAAAAAACCCCTGTAAACTATAATGGCCTGAAAGACTAACTTAATATCATGTCTGGTTTATGGGCACATGCGAATCAGGTGAGTCTTGCGGATCTGGTTTATTTACATTTTTCAATTACGATGATAGCAAATGATGCTTAGACTCTTAACTCCCTTGTATTTCCCACTAATTTTTTGTTAATTAATTGTGTTTTAACTTAATTCAGTCTAAATAACATATGCAACTTCGGTTCTTCAAATATAAAATATATCCTACAATCCAACGTTGTTGCCCTTCAGTAGTTCAAGTATTGTTCACATACTCCATTTTAACATACATAGTATAATTTGTGGAGAGGTTTCGAATTATGAAATGACACAATTATTCTACAATTAATTATTTTGTATTTGTCAAATGACCATAATGATATTTCACATTTTAATGATTGCATTTTCAAATAGAAATAATGATATTATATACCATAAATATTGAAACTAATATTAAGTAAAAACTAACGATGATTTATTCATTAGTCATGGATGGCTTTTGAGTTACTCATATTTTTCGATTAATTATGTTTAAACTCATAATTAAAATATTATTTTTAGACTATTATATTTGGTCATTCATTTAAACAATAGGAATTTAGTCAAATTAATATTAATTTTAATACTCATAAGAAAGAATTGAAGAATACAATGTAACAGTGATAAGACATACATACTATCACGATTATTATTGTTGTTTTTATTATACTTTTATTATCATGCTATTATTTCATTTGTTTCTTATGAAAGTTTATTTTATTTATAATGAGGATTATACAAATAGTTATTTCTTCTTGTACATGTTTTTATACCTTGCTCACATTTAATGGGATTATGGCGACGACAATAAGCTCATGCCATAGTCCCTGCAAAATATTGTAATATTTTTCTAAAGATCCGCCCCCTTGTCTTATCCTTGCGACCCGATTGTGGGAGCTCATATATAGCTGTGAGGTATCCATGCCATGAAATAAATAGTCACAATAGAATCCCAGACTTTTGCCGCAGGGAACCAAATGAAATTTGGGACAACAGATTGGTACAAGGAATTAATTATCCATCCTTTCACTATGGCATTTGTGCACCACCTGCAAAATTCAGGATATGTCTCAGAAGGTGGAGGGGATCACCATTGATATATCACAACTTGTCCTCCCCTGATATGAACATCTCAGTTAACTGAGACCAAAGAGCATAATTGGATCCATCCAATTTAATGGTAAGCGGTATAGTAGGGTGATCGAAGGTTTGCGATATGTGTCGAACCGTGGATAAGGCCTCCGACATTTTAGTTGTAAGGTTGTCGAGGATGTTGGAATTGTTTGGTTGGGTTATTAACTCACTAGAGTCAGTTATGGTTTTTGAAGGTTCTTTGTTAAATTACAGAGAACTCAATAAACAAGTTTGGATGTATCTGGTACAATTTCATTTTATTTCATCATTGTCAATATTACGGTATATGTATACAAGAAATCAAATCAAATGGATCGCACGTAATTCCATAATGTCGTCATAAAATCTATTTACCTAAACTAATATTGAGATTTATACAATCAATTATCCTATTTTTTGGGGATCCTAATGACTCATGCCAACAATCCGAACTCACACTGTCTGGAACGGTTGTGGGGCTACTGAGGTGAAATTATGCCTGCCCGACCTGTCTAAAGCAAGGTCCATGCAGCCCAAGTCTTCGTCCAAACTGTCTGACCCTAGCTCTTTTGTCTTAGAACCTTGCTGTCCGAAACGCCAAAGTAGTTGTCCGATGACTCAAATTAGACATTGCTTTAATAGGAGAGGAGTTGACAGAGTATATGTGACAGCAATTCCTTGCTAATAAATATAGGTGAGATGGCACCATTTGGCATTGGGTTAATGTGAAAACTTATAATTACAAGTGAATTATTCTACCTTCTCCAATTAGTTCTTAAAATAAATAGAAATACCTTGCTGATAGGTTGCATGTCACCCAGCTAAATGCGTGTCTATGATCGTCTCTTCTTGCCTTCAGGAGTGCACTTTACACCACCCTGACTTTCCCATAGGTAAGGAGCATCTGTCAATCGAGGTAGATCCTCGAGGTGATGAATCAAGAGCACGTCCTTTTGTTAAAGGAGTTTTAACTTTCCTTTTTAGATGACCGAAGCTTCACTCCACGTCTCCTCCCATTCCTAAGCAATCTAACATGGAAATGATTCACATCTGAGTAACAAGTGGACGTACCTTTTGGGTTGTGTTTCATCAGATCAACGTCCTCATTGTTCACCTGGACCATTACAGATGAAATAAATATACAAATGGTCCATACCAGTTCCATAGAAACTATCCCCCCACATTTTGGCAATCAAAAGGGTAACTTGAAAAAGAACAGAAGTATGTCCATGTATTCTTTATTTGTAGTTGTCAAAGCTTGGTCACCAGATGTTCACTTGTGTTAATTATCTCAACAATGTGGGTGTTATTGTCTTTCTTTGTGTTAAAAAAAAATGTAAAATCCTCAATGGTAGGATTACCAATTGCAGAAGAGCAGAAAACGATCTAGCAACATCATACTTCTCTTGGCCCCTGACTATATCTCCAAAAGACAAGGTACTTAAATGATTTTGTTCCTACATCTAGCTTGTCTAGAATTCTTTCGCCGTAGTCGTGGATATCAAATGGTGGGCATGCATCCTGGCAAAAAATGGCTACAGTCAGTCACCAAATTATGTGAAACTAAAGCCATTATAAAGCAGGGTAAGCGCACTTGATCTTCCAAGTTCTTTTCGAGTCTCTGTTTCCATGTAGAAACCCGGCTAGCCAATTCAGTTTGCCTCTCACTTTCGGAGAGGCTAGCTAGAAGAGCATCCTACAAAGACAGATTTTGACAAGAATGCATCAGGTGAGCAAAAATTTCAACAGGTGGTAGTGTTAAGGTATCTTCAAGAAACTAAGAAAAACATATTTAAATATCACATGATCCAATCATTTAGAAGTAGTTGGATCCTCGGATTTGAATTTTTTGGATGTTTGACAGTAAGAAATCCACTTTTGGTCGTATATTTCTATTATTTTTTAAGGGGTACTTTCTTGGAAAGGCGCAAAACAATCTATCATTGCTTTATCTAATATGGAAGAAGAGTTTGTGGATGGTTTGAAGCCACCATACATGCATTATGGATGCAGGATTTTTCAGGACTTGAGGTTGTCGACCCCATAAACAGAACATTAAAATTTATTATTCCAATTCCGCCACAGTATTATTCTCTAAGAACACTACATACTCTTTAGGAGCTAAACATATGAAACTAAAAAAATTTGCCGTTAAGGATGAGGCTGAGAACTACGAGTTTCTATTGAGCATATCAATACTACTCTCATGATAATTGACCCTTTAGCTGAAGATTTACAACCGAAACTGTTCTAAATACTCTAAAGATGGGTCTTGGTTGTAATATTGACTGATAGCTTATGATAGCTTATGCGATTTGTGACGACCCAGTTCTGCATCAATCCTTAAAAAAATCAGTTCTGTTGGATCTAATCAAACCAACTCAATCAGCTCAACTTGTGGGAGAACTCAATCAGCTCTAAGAAGAATAATTGGTCAAACTCATCACGATCAGTTATGAAAATATATTAACTGCTGCTACAATCGTGGGCAATAATGGAGGAATTGCCATGATCATGGGGAAGAAGTGGGAAAGTTAATGGCTAATTTTATTGGTTGTAACTCCCGGAACTACACCTATAAAACTAAATCTATTGCAATGACTAAGATTACACAAATATGAAGCAAATCTTGAAATATACACAGACATGTTCTGCCTATTCCAGCAACGAAGAAGAATAAGGCTTTCTGCACCAAATTTGTTGAAATAACTTCTGAAATTACTGAAAGTACGTTTTTGTTATTACATAGCTCTTTCGTCTTGAAAATCATATGTATGTATTAAATTGCAAACGAGCGTGTACAATACTTTGAAATTATGAGTTTCCGAAATTATGAGAAATTATGTGATAAAAATACGGCTTTGACGCACTCTAAATTTTGAAATCCAACTGGTAGGTATTCCGAACCTGGTGCGGTGGGGTTTAACCGTTTCTCTGACTTGATACGATGGTTAGTTGTTGTTCTGAATAGTCCAAACGATTTATTCGTGGGTGATCCGATGTTCAAACGTTGTGCTTTTAAAATGATATTTGTTCAGTTGTGAAATCTTTGCCGATTTGGTATCCGTTGTGTTATGGCTCTAGGTGAGCCAATCTGTTCAAGCTCTAGATGAACTGATAGTCTCCAATCGCTCTCTTGAGAGCAATATACTATTT